>PVKA01003593.1:31100-108179 GCA_004027165.1 Ctenomys sociabilis
AAAAAAAAAAAAAAAAAAAAAAGCATTGTATACTAGTACCACATCTTTTTATCCATTCTCAGTTGCTTGGCCTTTGGGTTGTCTCCAGGGTTCAGCTATGACAAGCTGCACTGCTATAAACATGGCTTCACATGTATTACTACAGTACTATGCTTTCAGCTCTTCTCGGAAACACTGAAGAGGGGAATCGCTGGATCAAGTGGGAGCTCTAATCCCAGCCTTTTGAGGCATCTCCACATTGACTTCCACAATGATTGCACCATCACACACTCCCACCAACAGTGGAGAGAGTTCCTCTTCTCCCGCAGCTCCACCAGCATTTGTTACTGGTTGGCTTCTTGATGTCAGCTATTCTTGCTGGGGTGAGATGGAATCTCAGTGTTGTTTTAATTTGCATTTAGCAAGTGAGCAATGATGTTGAACATGTTTTCATATATTTTCCATTTGTCGTTCTTCATCTTGAAAGTATATGTTCATCTCAGAAGCCCAGTTTTGGATTGGGTCTTTGAATGTGGGTGTCTGATTTTTTTCAGTCTTTGTATGTTCTCGATAAAAGTTAACGAAGGACATATTTTGTAGGCATATAGCTTACCATTTTTAAGCTTGCTATTGGATCTTCACAACATTCTGCGCTGTGTCTCCCTTGGGGCTGCTCTCAGCAGGGAACCCCGCCACCTGGCTGTCTCCTCTTCCCTGTGTGCATCCAGGCAGTGCTGAGCTCTAGACCCATCTTTCCTCACCACATCGCGGGCATCTGTGCCAGTATGTCTGTGCTTTCTTCATGACACAATAGAGTATTCTGTTCTTTGGCCTTTCCCATCGGCATGCAAACACGCACTAGTGTCACTGATCTTAAAACTCCCTCCCTCGACCCCCTTGCTCCCACCAGCAGTCATACCACTTCTCTGCTCCCTTTTGCAGCAAAACTTCTTCAAAGAATGCCCAGCCAAATAGCCTTGCTTGTCCTCTCCTCCCTGCCCCTCCTATCGGCCCTTGTTATGTTCTAGAAGACAGTCAGACTTCTTCCCACCAAGCAAGCCTCTTCTTTATGTAAATGAGGCTGGGGATGGATGGTTTGATTGGCCAGAGAGCGAATGGGCTTTGTTCACTTTCTCATCAGTAATTTTTGTCCTGCCTTATCCATCAACACAGTGCACAGAGTAATCTTCCACATGCAATCCCCGCACCCCCAAAGCCTAGCCTGTTTCCCACACTCATAATTCAAATCAAGCATATGCAAAGCACAATCTCTTCCAGATCCCAGACACATTAAAAATGCCTCTTTGTATGCATATCATGCACGACAAAGCCACACAAATTATGAGATCATTGAAACTGGATGGAAGGAGCTCTTAAAAAGCTTCTCTTAGTTAAGAGAAGGTCAATGGAAATTAAATCTATAATAGTCATAATTACTAATTAATGCATGCACAGTATCCTTGCTATTCGATTATTGTGATGTCTTTCTCCTCATCCTTACTGAACATAAAATATGAACAAGGGTGCAAGTTTTCATTTACTTTTTGCCGTAGATCCCTCTGCTGTAGGTTCTAACTCAGAGACCTGGCTCCTATCAGACACGTAGGGTGCCGTTCTGATGTAATTGAAAATGAAACTGCAGTTTGCCACTACTCCAGATGCTTGCCAATTGTTGCCTCTTAAAAAGTGTCCCTCTGTTCCCAAGAGCTACTGTGCAAAGAGAAGCAGTGAAGCATCAGAGATAAGAACTAGGCTCTAGAGTTCTAAAGACCTGGGTCGGTCCCAGCCCCAGCTCTGCCACTTTGTTGCACGGTGATTTTTTTTGTGGCCAGCTTAGCCTACGCTGGGGGTGGGGCTGGCACAGTATGTGGTGTGGGGAATCTAACTGTGGTCCCTAGGCTTTCGAGACTACTGAGCTATCTTGCCAGCCCACACATCATAATTTTGGGCTAGTTATTCACATTTCTAAACTCGAGTGGCCAGTCATGTAGAATCAGGAAGCACCTGCATCTACTTCATGGGGGGACTGTGAGGAATGTATGATTAAGAGGTTCTTTGAGCTGGGGTGGTACGTGGCTGGGGATAGTGGTACGTGGCCTAGATAGGAGGACTGCTAAGTGTGTGGCTAGGCTAGGCAACTTAGTAAGACTGTGTCAAAATGAAATGAAATTTCAAAGACCTGGGGTTGAGGGGTATAGCTCAGTAGTAGTAGCTATTGAACTGGCATGGACATAGCCCTAGGTTCAATCCCCAGGCCTGAAGAAAGTGGGAAAAGTTGCTGCAGCATTCAATAATACTCAGTGCGGCTCAGTACCTGTTGGCCACGAGTGCCATTTTCATCTTCTCCAGCAGCTGGGTGGCCGGTCTGTATCGGTCTCACCCCACTTTTTAAATATAATTTCTGGGATTAGAAAGCAGATGTTACACTTGAAATATGTGCTCTAAAAATCAGGCTCAAGGGAAGGCCTGAGGAGCCGAAGTAACAGTTGTCAACTGTGACACAGGCAAGACGCACTCAGGAGCCTAGCCAGGGTTACATATAACTTCCCCAAGCTAAGATGGTTCATAAAAACAAAAATCAAGACAACTGTATGCATCCCAAAGGCAGAGATGAGGAAAGCCACACCGAGGTGCATGGGCTTTGGTGACATTTATTCTGGAGCCTCAGTGACAGACGAGACTGCTGGGTGGCCGCTTCCAGGGGGCAGCTGGGCTCCATGCCTGCCACAGAGAGCCACCCTGAAGCCTTGAGTGCAGCCTCGGAGCCCGACATGAATATCACTGGTGTTTGCGCTAGTGCTCCTAGCTTTTGTCACATATTTGAATTAAACTATGTAAAATGGGCTTAAGGACATACACAGAATGCTATTTTTCTAAACATCTAATTTTGTCCCTTTGCCCAAAACATCTGCCTTCCTGAGCCTGCAGCTCAGGGTTCCTATAAGCCATCCTTGCCCCCTCCGATCCCCTCTCAATGCTCAGCCACATGACCCCTGCCCTCGGCCTGGGCACTCCATCTCTTGGCCCTGTCACTCATTCTTCCTGAATGTTCTTCCTCGCTTTTCTGCCTCCCGGCTCACCCGTGGCTGAAACCTGTATGCTCTTCCAAGACTTTCAGCACTATTAATATGCTGTTCTGTTCCTTCCAAAAGCCCACAGAGTAACTACTGCCCCTCTGCAGTCAGAAGTGCTTTGTCCATGGGCTATGCAAGTACCCTGACAACACACGCACTTCCGTCTTGCACCATACTGTTACCAGAATCTGGTGCTAAGCCTGGCACAGTGAGGCTCACTCACTATCTGTTGGGATGAGTAAGTTCATGACTCTCTCCACTGGAGGGTTTTACGAGGTCCTCCAGGACATGGTTCAGTTCATTTTATGCTCTTGATAAATGTTTGTCAACCAACTCTCAAAGTTAGACAGGGTCCCAGGCCTCAGAAGGCCCCAGGCCCACCCTTTTTATTTAAGAGCAAGCAAATATTCTCAGGTTGTTTTCCTTTCTTCAGGATTCCATATGGTAAAGGCCAGAACCATAAGAAATTGGGTTTATTGAGTAATCACTTTGTGCCAGGCATTGTACAGAGTCCCTGAGGAACTCTCCCACTAAATCTAATGCTTATCCTCATCAAGCAGTAAGAAAAGGAGGCCTTCCTGGAACTGCAGGTCAGTGGTACAGTGTGTGTCCAGCAGGGGTGAGGCCTTGGACACAGCAAGGAGAGGAGGAGGCAGAAAAGAAGGGAAGAAAGTGAGGCTCAAGGTGGGAATCAGCATACCCAGAGTCACAGAGGAGATAAGGGCCGGGCCATCTGCCTCCAGCGCCTGTGCTACACCCACCAAGCAAGGCTCCCTTCTATTGTATTTTCTAAAATGTCTTTTCATCCCTAGCGAGTGTCCCCAAATGCCTGTTGAAGATGTGGCACTCGTGAGTCAGTGATGTGCTTTCCCCTCGCCCGGCCTGCCTTCCTGAGTGGGTGTCCTTGCCAGCAATTGGCCAGCTGGCTCGGGAGCTGGCTCTGTTCAGGGCAGAGCCACCCCTGCCACGTGCGGGGCTGGCGCTCCACAGCGCTTACCATCATAGGTCACGTAGGGGACCTGGAACCCTCTTGCGCTGTTCCCTTCATTGGACTTAAACTGAATCCACAGCTTCTTTGACCTGGAGGTGAAGGCGATGGGGCGTTCGTAGGTCTGGCAGGTTTCATACGTTGTCACAGAATTGGATGAAGCTGCCAAAGGAAGTTGGAGGGGGTGAGGTCAAGACTGGCTGCTAGCAGGCAGACGGTGTCCGCTCTGTCTGTCCAGACACTCAAACCAGAGTGCAGATTACTCAGGAGCTCTGCAGGCCCCGTGAGCATCCTATGAGTGGCAAGTCCTGGGGAAGCTCTCCCACCCACCCCAGGTATCAGATCCACAGTCAGGGCTAAAGAGAGGGTTCCCCCATTCCCAGAGCTGAGTTACTGTTTTCTAATAATAATCACTTCCCACTTACTACATGCTTCCTGAGACTCGAGCTTTTTACACACGTTCTCTCATTTAATCCTCTGAAAACCACAGCAAGTGGTAGAAAATGCTTACCTCTCACCCAGGGCAGTGGAGGACTGGCCCAGGACCACAGCCAGCCTATGGTGTCAGGATCCAAACCTCCACCTGACTTGGGACACTTCAGCCACTAGCAAGAGTAGCAAGTATCTTTATGCTGGCCCCATATGCCGTGTTGCTCTAAGTGCTTTATAAATCTGGACCTGCTTTGTCCTCCCAATAATCCTGAGGGCTAGCGACTGTTATGCACCCCATTTTCCTGGTTGAGGAGGATGCAGAACAGGAGGCTGATACTGTCTGCTCAGGATGGTGAAGGCAGCGGAGGCGTGCGGGGACGGGCCCACCCACAGCACCTCCACTGGGCCATGTGGACGGCAGCGTTCCCTTTCGGTCACTGAGTCACATCAGGATAGAAGGAGGAGTCCCTCTTGGCCAGACTATGCTTTTGACCTTGGTCAGTTGCCAAGTCACTACCCAGGGGGAAGCAGTGTCTGAGCTGGCACTGTAGGAACCTTGCTATTCAATGAATTCCCTGGAAAAGGGCCCAACAAACCAGCATGCACACACAGGAAGACTGGCCCACAGGGTTGCTACCTAAGTAGTATTTCTTGGCAACTCTATAAACTCATGTCGCACCTCTGCTCTACTACGGAGATGACAGTCTAGGCCTACACCTTCATATTCAAAGCTCAGGAGCAGCTTAGAAGGCTTGTGGCCTGGCCCGAGAAAGGGGAAAAGTACAGAGGGGAGACCCACAAGTTTTCCGCATCACCAGGTAGTCTCCACAGTCGTCCTCTACGGGCAGGAAGATTTCAGGGACCACAATCAGAATGCGTCGCTTAGGGGGTGGGTTGATGGTCCACGTGCACTCCGTGTTGGCCGGGTAGTGGCCTGGGTAGTTTGGGGATTCGATATATCCTGTGAAGTCACCAAGCTCTCCTCCACATTTTCTGTCTGGAAAAGGAAATGCCATGGGTTACGAAGGCGCAGCACTGTCATGGCTGCCGCTGTCAAGGTTGCGAAATGCAGCTCCTTATTGCCATTGAGGAATGGAAGTGAAAATGACACTTTCCTTGGAGTGAGGCTGTCTGCGATGGGCGGGGCTTCCTTTGGGAGACTAAAGACAGGAATTCTCTACAAGAGTCCATCCCCGGGGCCAGGGAGACGGCTCAGTAGAATAAGCACTTCCCTGGCAAGCGCAAGGGCCTGAGTTCAATCCCCAGTTCCACCAAAAAAAAAAAAAAAAAAAAGTCCATCCCTGAGTTCCTGAGGTAACATTTTCTCATGAACCTGAGACACAAAAGTCATGTGTTAGTAAACAAAAGAGCAAATTTAGTTTTCAATATTTGGTTTATAAGTCCAAGTATCAAGTTTGACAAAACTTTTAGGTCCATCAAAGGAGATGGAACAGAACTCACTGTTCAGTGGACTATTTGACCAAAAACTTTGATGAGGTTTAAAAAAAAAAAAATCTTTTTTTTGCTATTTTCTTGTTCAGATTAAATTCACTGTTTAGGGCCGGTGAGATAGCTCAACAGACTAAGTGCCTGCATTGGCATGCACAGGGATAGGGTTTGATCCCTGCACCTGCATGCTACACTGGCTCCACCCCCCAGCCGAGTCCGAGCTGTGTAGTGAGACCCTGCGCCAAATACATAAATGGAAAAAAAAAAAAAAAATATATATATATATATATATATACCACATTTTAAGTACAGAAGAGAATTCCAATGAGATGTCATTTCTGGATACACTGGATATTAACCTCTGGCACCAAAGGCAAGAAGTGTTCGCCCACCCCCACCCCCCCACCCCCACCTCAGTTCTGATTCACTAAATCCCCATTCATCAACACACTACCCTGAGCCCTGGGAGTTTGGAACTGAGAGACAGTCATTTTCCTGCACATCCAGTACTGCCAGGTCCACTTGCACAGGAGATACTGGAGGAGAGTACCCTTTCCTTCTCTACTTACAAGCGGAAGAAAGAAGTGGGAGTTATTATTACTAGTAGAAGCAGTAAACAGGCTTTCCTTCTTGGAAAATAATGATAGTGAAGAGATAGCCTCAGAGTTTAAATAATAATAATAACAATACTGCCATAAGGCCTGAGGGGCCACACCAGGAATTGCCATGAGGTCATCCCCAAGAGGCACCAAGGAAAGACAAAAACACAGCCATCCAAGTGTGCAGAAGAAATTTCTTTTTTTTTTTTTTTGTTCGTAGTGACAAACAGAATTCTGATCAGACTCACAGTTCGGAGTGATCCTCCTGTTTATAGCCTCCCAAGTCTAGGGATTACAGGCTTGAGACACCACGCCCAGACTCAACCTCTATCACTGTCTCAGTGTGTCCTGGTGGCAGGGCCGGCAGGCTAGGGGATAAAACTCCCAGCCTGGCCCCTGCATCTGCCTAAGCAGGCACTTTAATCCGCCGAGCTATTTCGCCGGCCCAAAGTTTCTAACACTGTGAACTTCCCCAAAGTATAATAGCAGACTCTGATCTCATGAAAGGTAGTGGGTATCTGGAGGAAACTGGTTGAGAAAAAAAAAAAAAAATTTTTTTTTGAGCCAGAATCTCGCTATGTAGTTCAATCTGGCCTTGAGTTCATTCACTATGTGCCCCAAGGCTGGCCTCCAGCTTGCATTGGTCCTCTTGCCTCAGCCTCCTATCAGTGGCTATTCATAAGACTTTTTTTAATGTATTGATCTTCCTGTTTCCATCCTCACCAGCACTGGTATTACAGGTATGCACCACCATGCCTGGACTTGGTTGCCAGCTCAGTGGGGCCAGTGTGGCCTGTGGTACTGGGGATCAAATCTTGGTCCCTGTGCTTGCCTAAGCAAGTCCACTGAGCTATCTCACTGGCCCTATAAGAACATTGTTATAAGGGCTTTATTAGCACAGGAAAAAAAAAAAAAGATAACCTTCCAATCCCAAAACATGAGCCTCAGTTCTAAGCTCATCCAGTTAGGATGATCCCCTCTGGGGATTTTTGTATCTTAAAAATACTACATTAGCAGAGATTTACTTTGGCCCTTAACTAGAGAATTTTATATGATGATTAAGAAAGTCCACAAAGCAAGTCCTTAAATAAGTTGCTCCCTTCACCCCATTGCTAGAAAATGTGAATCAAACTGTTGGGCCTGGCATTCAAGGCCTTCCTTCCTATACACCCATCTCTCCTGTGCCTAGGCCCGGGGCTCTCTTCTCTGCAACCTTTCACTTTCCTGAGTCTGGCTTCCACTCAAGCTGCCCTCCTGGCACCCCGCTCTCCCTACCCTGCCCAGCCTCTCCTTTGTCTGTGGCTCCCTGCTGGCCCAGCCAGGCTGACTTACTCAGCAGTGTAGTTGGCAGGTCCTCAAACAATGCATGCTGATCGTGGCTAAGTGAAAGTGTCCAGGGTCCCTGAAGGCTCCTAGCGGCCAGGTGGGCCTGAAAAGTGTCCAGGGAAGGCCTGTAGGGGCCAGTTGGAACTTGGTGGCAGATGTGCCGTGTCTGTTCTAGGCCCTGAGTTCAATCCCCAGCACCACACACAAAGAAAGCAACTCCAGTAGAGGTTCTTATCCCCATTTCCAGGCGAGGAGACCCAGCCCCTCAGATGCAGCTGTGAGCGGGGCTGACAGCATCCTCTCTGCTCAGAAAGGAACCTGGCCCGGGCAAACCCAGCCACTTGCCCTCTTGATCAGGACTGTGAAAAGCCTTTAGAGCAACACTTACTTTTACACTGGGTTATGTTTGTGGAGCCATCAAAGTCAGTTGTAGTATTTCCTGGGCAGGAAACACAGTTATTTTTTCCAAATTCAGGCTGATACGTCCCTGCTGGGCACCGGATACACCGGTGAGTGGTGGTGTTGTAGAAATGTCCGGGTGAGCACTGAACTGTGGGTAAGAGAGGACAAAAAGAATGAAAAAAAAAGGAATAGGAGGAGGAAGAAGAGGAGGAGGAGGAGGAAGAAGTGGTGAGGAAGAAGGAGAGAGCAGAAGGGAGAAAAAGACTATATTCTTATGAAATACAACACAAAAGGCTTCAAAGTTTGCGAAATAAATTGATGTGCCCAGTGGCATCTTCCTACCAATCTGTGGCTGATCAACACTTAATTCCCTAAACAGCACTTGTGGGTAGGGCTCACACCCCTGAGAAACTGCCCAGGAACAAATGTACATGTGCTTTTATGGTGCAGCTCATGCAGTTGAGTACCAGTAACCACAGCTCAAGTCCTTAGGCCGATCTCAGTCGCGAGCACTGAAAGCTCAGACTGAGGCTGGGCTTAGACTTGGGCTCCCGGGAGGAAATGCTGGCGGGGGGTGGTTCTGGAGAAGGGGTAGGCACCTTGAGTGGGGTGGGAGGCGCTAGGCCAGGACAGAGGTAGAGTAGCATTGGATGAAAGAGCCGGCAAGCCTGTGTGCAAGGCTTGCCTCTCTCCTTGATCTGGCCCGGGTCAGCTCTCCAGGCAGGAATCCAGGGGACACTGTGCACAAGGACCACGGTGGCACTCTTGTGCAGGTACTTGAACCCCCAACCCTGGGGGCACCACACAGAGCCCATCTGATCAGTTCTAGAAAAAGGCAAGCTACCAAGTGCTCACCTCTGGTTTCACAGTCCTGGAAGGAAGTAGCTCCCAGACGTTTGGTGGGAAGGCCTCCTCCACATGGAAAGCAGGACGTACGGCCTGCCTCTGGCTGGAATGTGCCCAGGGCGCATGGCTGGCAAGGCGCAAAGCCATCCGCGGAATATTCACCAGGTTGGCACAGACCTGAGGGTCCAACAGCCCTAGGTGAGAGAAGCTCCAGGCACACCATTTCCTATCTTGCTACAGACAGATCAGACTTCCGTCAAGCCTATCATTGTGCACAGTTAGCCCTGCCCTCCTGCTCACCCTGAGCAGGCTGGAGAGTGCCTGGAGTTTACACACAGCGCTACCCAGTGCAAGCGCTACCCAGTGCAGGGCCAAGACAGAACCTACTGGTCTCACAAGAAAAGGCTGGGGATAGCTGAGACTTAGGCCTGCACACGGCCCAGGGATTCCTGAAACCCTAGAGACAAGTCTTCTGATCTGGATAAATCTGGTGATTACACCCAGAAGAGCACCTTCAGCCAGCTGATTACACCCTAGGAACATCAAGAGTGACCCGAGGTGCTCCCCTAGTCCAGCAATTGTATTCACTAAATTACATCTTCTTGTTAGGAGGTGTGTCCTGAAGCCGGGTGTGGTGGCACAGGCCTGTAATCCCAGCACTCGGGAGGCTGAGGCAGGAGGATTGTTGTGAGTTCAAGACCAGCCTGAGCTACAAAGTGAGCTTAGGCCAGCCTGAACTGCATAGTGAGACCCTGTCTCAAAAAGACAAAAAAAAAAAAGGAAGTGTGTCCTGCCCCACACTGACAGAGGGATGCAGTGAGGTTTACTTTAAACAATGATTTACTTTTGTTTTTTTCAGCCAATAGCAAAAGGATATCTAAAAGCATACTTTCCCTTAGGAATTGGCTTGTCATTGGCTAACGCTATTGAAATATTTTGTCTCTTGTAATTCCAGCCATCTCTCCTCTATTAGTTTTATTATTTTTATTTTTTATTTAGGTACCAGAAATCAAACTCAGGACATTGTGCTTGCCAGGCAGGCACATATGCCGCTGAGCTATCTTCCCAGCCCTTCCTCTATTAGTTTTAATGGTCTTCTTTTTACCTTTTACCCTAAGTTGTAGAAATCATGGTATTTAAAGAGCACACATCCTGGGCGGGCACTTAAGCCACTGAGCTATCTCCTCAAACATATATATATTTATATAGAGAAATATTAGTACATCACGTCTGCATCTTGTCCTCTATATAACTACTACTAAGACAACAATATGCAATGTATTAATGTATTAATGCAATGTATTAATTATTGTAACTGTTCTACTAGCCTATTTCACTGCTATTTTATTCATTAAAATGAATAAAAAAGAATGAATAAAAATAATAAAATAAATAATGAATAAAAAAGAAAAGAAAATCTGTAACATATGTATTTGCATATTACCCTGTTTTTGCCTGTTTTTTTAATTTATTTTTGCTTCTGTTTTTACTCTTCCAAAGAAAATAAAATTAAACACACACACACACTCACACACACACACACACACACACATCAAGGAGGGGCACGGAGCCTGGTGACATGGGTTCTGACTCCCGGTCGTGTGGCCTTGAACAATTCCCGTTAACCTCGCAGAGTTGCAGTGATATAATCACATAGTAAATAATTCAGATTGGACACTTCCGACAAAGGTAGTTCATAAATGTTATTCTATTTATTAAACTATTAACATTGCAATTCTGTCATTGTTACTAATATTCTGTAGCTATGGCTTTTTATCTCTTTTGTTACGTTAATTGAAACACTGCTATTCATTTCCAACTTTCTTAAAAGCACCAAAATTAAAAATCTAAATTGATTGTTTTAAAACCATCAAGAACTTCCCTCCAAAACAATGATGCTCATTCCTCCAAAGGTCCAAATTGAAGTTCTCTCAAAATTAGTACAGAAGAAAATGAAAAAACCCACACAGGAATAAAAAGTTTAAAAAATCACATTCAAGGAGGGTGGTGACTATTTCAGTCTTTGCTGTTGTAATTGTCCCTCAGCTGACTTAAAAAAAAAAAAATACCCTAGCTCATCAAAATATACATTTTCAATTTGCTTTTTAAAGATTAAAAATAAGGGGGCCAAAGAGATAGCTCCGTAGAATAAGGGCTTGCCTGGCAAGCGCAGGATCCTGAGTTCAATTCCCAGTACCGCAAAAAGTAAAAAAATAATTAAAAATAATAATTACAAAGAGAAGACACTAAGAAAGTCACAGTTGATTGCCAGACTTATCTTGGTGGCACGCACAGCAAGTGGAGGCCGGGAAGGGCCACCTGCACCACACTTGCTGGGATCTTCACCCTTGGGGTTCAGCTTTCTTCCAGTATCAAATACCCACAATTTAAAGTCTGAAGGGACACAGATGTTATCCTTCAAGAATTCCACAGGACAGTCCACGTGCCCTTAGAGTGAAAGGGCTTCTGTCAAACTGACACCGTTCCCCTGTGTGAGATCTCTCCCGTCCTGTTTCAGCACTGTCACAAAAGGTCAGGAACCAGCCTGAGAAACCCCCAGGTGGAACCTTCTTCTGGAGACGTGGAGGTTGGAACAGCGGTCAAATCATTCATGCCCTCTCCCTTCTTTGCTGTACCTCTTCAGTGCCGGAATACGGTCTTCTATTAGAACCTGACAGCAGTCTCCTTTAAAACTAAGACATCACTTTGTGTTTTCCGCATATATTTCCTGCAGGCATCAGTCTCTACCATAATGACCATCCTGGGTTTCAGTTTGGCTCTTTCACATAGTATGCCTCCACCTCTTCCTCCCAGAATCAGGATGTCTCTGCCAGTGTAAACCTCTTTGTTACTGCTCGTGATGCCCAAGGTGTATGACAAATCACCCTCTGCCAAATTAACATCCCCACCAAGGATGATAACATTTCCAAACTGCCTTGGAATTTTAATGTTCTGATCATTGGATACTATCACATACTGCTTCAGCTGTGTAATACTCAACCAGATGCCCATCAGCTATGGGCCAGCACCTGTCGACGACCCCTCCTCAAACTATGGCCGGCAAATGCTTCACCTACCCAATACTAGCCTGACTCAATTCTTTTATTCTCTCTTCTATTTTGTTCAAAAGATTATCAATTTCTTTTTTGCCCTGGATATCACTGTCATAACTCTGAAGGTCCAGTAACAGCAATCCATGTGGATGAATTCTCAAATTGGTCCAATGGTCATTTTTATTTGTGTAGGTTGCTAGGTAACCATGCTCCTGAAAGTTATGCACAGACTCTGTCATGCGCTGTTCCCAGAAAGCGCTGCAGGAGATGGGAAGCCCTAGGGTATGTCAAGCTGCAGTGGGTGGGAGCTGTTGCCATGTTTTAAGGTCACATAGAAAGGCGAATCGATGTCCCAGGGTCCCCCTTGTCAACCTTATGGTTCTAGAATTTTAGGGTAGGTCAAAGATATTGTTGGGAGTCAATCACTCAGCTAGAGGATCTGATTTTCAGGCCAGCAATGGCCCCGCAGGTGAGTTTGGAGTAGCTGGAAGCAGCAGCAGGGCAGCTGTGTTCCCTAGGTAGAAATCCCAATCCAGATCACACCTTGCATTTGCGCTGCAGAGTGTCCCTACAGTGGGCCATTCCCCCATTTTATTTATTTATTTTGGTGGTACCAAGGATTGAACTCAGAACCTTGTGCTTGCCAGGCAAGCACTTACTCCATTGAGCTATCACTCTGGTCCCATTCCCCCATTTAATGAAAACATTCAATAAAGTAAATAGAAAAGAAGCCTACAGAACCTAACTGAACTTGACTTCCAAGTTAAAATTTAAGAGATGATTAAAACCCTTCACAGAGGAGGTCCCTATTATAACAAAATAACCACATGGATACATTTGTTTTAAATCAAAAAGTCGTAAACTTGAGACCCAAACTGGAAAGCGAAATCTGACTTACGTGTTCCACGTTCACTTTCCAACTGTCCCTACGGGCTGGGTGATCATACTGGTCTCAAGTACACAGCCAGAGCATGCATACAGTGGACAGTCACAACACTACATTTTTCTGCCCATGTGTTCAACCCTGTGTTCATTCATTTGCTCTTGTTGGCACTGGCCCAGCAAGTCAGGTGCAAAGGCTGGCACAAGACCCAAAGGCGGACCCAGTGGCGCCCCTACTGGTAGGAAGCCTGAAGTCCATTGTGGAGTCCTGGGGTGTCACTGTGCCTTGGTCCAAACAATGACACTGAAGGCTGCAGAAGTAAGAGGGAACAGCCCAGCATCCTTACCTCCACATTCAGACACATTCCAAGCTTCTGATGTCTTCAGTGATCCAAGATTTTCTGGTCTTGGGCATGGTTCACAAGTGACTTGTCCCTCCTCATTTTGGAAGGTTCCATTTGGACATAAAATGCAGCGCTCTTGGGCTCCATCATAATATGTCCCAGCCCTGCAACTGACTAGCCAAAAGGGGGGACAATCTGGTCAGTGCAGGAACAGAGGCGGAGAGAGGACAACTTGAGTGCTGGAATGAAGGTAAATAAACACTGTTGACCACACAGTTCCTGAATGTAGTGTGGCATTTCTGGGTTCCTGTACACATCTCTCTACAGTAATCCATGTACCTCTGTTCTAGGCATTCTTTACAGGTTTATCTGTCCTTTGACCATGAGCTTCTTGGGGTGGCGATCATAGGAGTCTTAATTATTTTTGAGGCAGAAGCCTTTGATAGTTGAAGCCACATTTTAAATAGTTTGAACCTTCCTATTTCACAGGGCTATCAGAGGAGGAGGATGGCAAAACTTTACTTACTAAACATAAGTCTAGTGCAGAAAAAACAGGGAGGAAGGTGTTACTAATTCTGGTTAGTAGACAGCTTCCTAGAGAAGGTCACATTCTTGTTGGGTCTTGAAGGATGGAGAAGGCATTCCCTAGGTGAAACGGGACAAATCATAAAAATTCACATGTGATGTGTAGGTGCAGAGGGAAGAAAGGAAAGCTGAGGCTAGATTGCAAAAATTCTTGAGTGCCAGGCACTTGGACTTGATTCTGCAGGGAAAGGAACTGTGTTTTGAAAAGCTCTCCCCCTGGTGGCTGGGGCGTGTATGGCCTCAAGCATTGTACACTACCCAGTTTTGGGTTGGTGACAAAATTAATACAGTCCAAAGAGTAAACTCTGATTTTTGTTTTGAAACATGATATCTCAATATTGTTCAGGCTGGCCTGGCCTTAAACTCACCATGTAGTCCAGACTGGCTTTGAACTTGCAGTGATCCTTCTGCCTCAGCCTCCAGAGTGTGAGGATTATACGCCTGTGCCACCATGCCAGGCTCCGAAGAGTAAGCTGCTGTAAATGTTTCCCAAAAGAATAAGGGAGTCTTTGCTTATGATTGTATTTCTGCTGCTGTTATTTGTGTTTAGGTTCTTTTTCTTTTGGGGGGGGAGCCAGGGATTGAACTCAGGCCCTTGTGCTTGCCAGGGAAGTGCTTATTCCACTGAGCCATCTCCCCAGCCCCTCCTGCTGTTATTATTTGAATATGGATTTATACCTTATTTCAGGCTATGAATATGAAGTAGATGTGACAAATTTGGCTCCCTAGTAATAATATTCAAGCATCACCTTCATGGCCATCAAAATAGCCTAATAGCTAACATTTGCTAAGTATGTACAACAAATAAGTAAATGCTGTGCTAGTAGGCTTGTGTACATTATCTTATTAATCCTCACACAACCCCAGGGAGTGAAGTGCTATTATTAGCTCCACTTCAGAGAGTCAGTCAGAGACTTATGTAGGACAAATGAGGGCTCAGAGTTACTCTGTGAAATATGCCCAGGGTAAGATCAAGAGCCTGGAACCTAACGGGAGAAAAAGGTTATTTAACAGATGTACAGGCAGAAGCAAATTTGAGAATTTTTTCAAGGATTGTCTATGGGATCGGAAGAGTGCACAGAATAACTGAGAAGAAAAATATGACTAGCTAATAAAGTTAGCTAGTCTAGCTCGCATAGGTCTGTAAAGGAGGAAACCTCTTTTCATCTAGCCTATATGTAATTAGGGTCAAACATGGCAATGTTGTCTAACATCCATAATAAAAATATCTTCATTAAAAAAAAAACTTCATTATTCACTCCAAAATCTTTTTTAAAAATGAGACTTCAGGGTCAGTTAGCAAAGACATACCGCATTGCCAATATTTTGCAATCAAATGCCATCAAGTCTAATATCTAGGGGCAGGGCGATGGCTCAGTGGAATAAGTGCTTCCCTGGCAAGTGCAAGGGCCTGAGTTCAATCCCAAGTTCCACCAAAAAAAAAAAAAAAAAAAAAAAAAATGGTGAATGTTTATTTGCCGGGCGTGGTGGCGCACGCCTGTAATCCCAGCACTTGGGAGGCTGAGGCAGGAGGATTGTTGTGAGTTCAAGACCAGCCTGAGCTACAAAGTGAGCTTAAAGCCAGCCTGAACTGCATAGCGAGACCCTGTTTCAAAAAAAAAAAAAAAAAAAAAAAAAGTCTAATATCTAAAATCTCTATGCTTTTTGGTATTGTTTGGCTTTTCTTTTACAATATTTAAGTATCACGTTTATGTAATTTTATTATGTGTATTTTTTTAACTAAAAAAATTAAAAGTGAGCTTACCTCTTCCTTTCTTGTCAAACACCATTCTAATGTGTGGGATGCTTACCTCTGCGGTGGCAACCTATAATTCCAGACTTCTCTCTAAAGCAGCCCAACTGTGTGACGACCTCCACACCCACTCTGCCTCCAGCCTACCTCTCACGAGAAGCTGGGCTAAATTATGAGCTAGGGACTGGCCATGCGCGTCACACTGCATCGCCCGGCTGTCCTGGCATTTAAATGGGCCAGTGGGTAAGAGAATAACTTCTTCATGGCACTCAAAAGCCACGCCGCCGTGAAGATTGGCCGAAAGTCAATAAAAGTCAGAATCATTTCCGTGTGGGAAAGAGCTATTTACACTTCACGTGAAAGCACCCCAGTGGAGACCCGGCCCCCAGCAGCCCCGCCGGCACTGACACGGGGGCTGCTCTGCGCTGGCCTCCGTCATGGCTCCTCTGGCAGAGCACGGTTCTCTCCACTGCTAGGCAAGCACTAACCCAAGAATGAACACAGTTCGGGGCCTCAGGGTGTCCCTCTTCTTTGGAACTGCCTAAAGCCCCCAAGCTTTCTCAAGGTTCCACTTCAAGAGGCCTCACAATATGGCACATCTGTTGCAATTTCCTAGCTGATCAAAGGCTGAGAAATGCCCCTCAGGCTGCCCTCTGGAAAAGAGAGCTGTGTTTGCTTTCCTCACAGTGAAAGGCCCACTTCACATAAACCATCCTAGTTGTCACTCACAATTCCCATTTTCCTTCCAGAGAGAAAGACCCTCGGAAATAATTCATGCCAAGCACCTTCCAAACACATTTGTTTCTTTCACAAGGTAAAAATGAGCTAAACACTAAAAAGTGACCCTGAATGTCCTGAAGGGACAAATGTGCCGCAGAGCTGGCTTCAGTCGCCATCCTTTGCTTCCCTATTTTCCTTGAGTAGCCCAGACAAAGGAGGCAATTGCCTCGCAACACTTCAGCGTTGCTGCAGAGCTTTTGTGCATCTTCAGTGACCATTAAAACCCTATTCGCAAATTCCACACAGCTGTTTTCTCCTCTTCTTTAAAAAAAATAGGAGAAAGCTTTTCTGATGCAAAAGGGGAGACCAGCAGGGACCAGGATTAATGGTGAAAAAGAGGTCTAAAGCCTTGCCCTCTTTTTCAGCATGGTGGCCTTTGAGCATTTCAGGCTGTGGACAAACACTGTGGCCTCTCTGTGGCTAAGATGGTGAAAAAGGGGTCATGCGCGAGCTTCTCACTGCTTTCTTAAGAATCACGCCTTGGCTTCTGAGGGACAGCCACAAGCAGCCCATCAGATCCCCAGGGTGTCCTGGGGCTGCCACTTTGTCCCAGCTGGGAGGCAGTGGCACCCAGGGCAGTGCAGTGGCCCCAGCTCTGGTTTAAGCCCCCCTTCAACAACTGTTTCAGGACAAGAGTGACACAGCCTCCTCAGGCTGAGAGGCTGAGTTTTCTTCATCTGCCTTGGAGTTCTGGTGTGTGTGTGCTGTTTTGTTATTTGAAAAACTTAGTCGGGGCAGAGAAATGAGCCCAGCTAGGCGCCTCCCGTGCCGGTTCCCAAGCGTGAGCTATGATCTCTGCATGCCTCCTTAACTGCAGCTAAAATCTCACTTCCTTTAGAGTACCTTTTTGCCCTCACTTTAAGTACTTCCCCGAAGATTTGCACATTGCCCTCTTTGCATGGCACTGGCAGCCATGGGCTTTCATCATAAATATTACCAAGCGTAGGCCAGTGCGGGGTGCTGCTCTAGGGGAGCAGCAGGAAGGTGGCGACAGGTCCCAGTCCTAAAGGGGCCTTGTTCCCATGGACACTATGGGCATCAAACAGGCAATCACACAGTAGCACACCAAACAGGGAGAGGGGCAAAGAGGAAAAGGGCAGTGTGGTAGGGGACAGAGTGGTGGTGAGGAGCTGCACGTGCTGCCTTGGGTGGCCAAGAAAGGCTTCTTCAGGCAGAGACCAGAAGGGAGGAATGGGACTGTCCGACAGCAGAAGCTGTGATAGGAAATGCATTTTGAGAAGCACAGGGGCTCTGAAAGGCTCAGCAGTGGAACTGGGGCTTACGTAACATCTGTTCCAGTTCTACCTGGGGGAGCAGGTGCGATGTCTCCCAGCAATCTCCCAAGTGGAAAGCAGACAGAAGGCAGGCGAGGGGAGGCAAACCCTGAGAGCCTGTCATGCAGATGGAGGAACAGCACAGGAATAACGGGGAAATGCCGCAGGAGGTAGGGACAAGGGGACTTGCCAGTAAGAAACATAGCAAGAGACAGGTCAGGAACACAAAGGTTTTTGATGTGCGCAACTGAGTGAACACAGGGGTCATGTACTGAGAAGGAGAAGCGAATTTGGGAGAAAGGAGGACATACAGAGATGGACATGCCTGCTGCTTCTATTAGTTGTCCACATGTTGATATGAAGAAGGCATGGTTGCCTAGTGGCCTCTGAGGGAGGGTGCTGTACCTCAGAGGCTCACAGAACGATTTGACATGGCAGGCATGGCTATAATCCCAGCATTTTGGGAGGCTGAGGCAAGAGGATCACAAGCTCAAGGCTAGCCTTGGCAACTTAGCCAGTCCCTGTCTTGAAATATACAACTTTATAAAAAGGATAGGGATGTACAAAGGTGAGAGGCAGACAGAGAGAGAGAGAGAGAGAAAGAGGGAGAGAGAGAGAGAGAGAGATGGTCCACTAGGGGTGGGACTCACAGAACACACACACATGTGAGGTGGAAGGTCTCTGAGTGAAGAGAAGACAGCCCACACCCAGGGTGTGCAGACTGACCAACGTGCCGTCAGAGTACTGAGAGGAATTACACTCTAATAGTACCTGTCAAGTTGACATACTGACTACATTATCTACATTCAGCCAAAGAGACCATCGCAAAGTAATGGGAAGCCGACTCAGACAAGTGCTGCAAGGAGTGACTGCCTGGAGCTTGTGCCGGTGGAGCCAGGGCAGAGGCGGCTGCCACGCCTGGTACAAGCTCTTGGCAAAGCACGTCATGGACTAGAACTGGGATCCGACAAGAGTTCACTCAAAACAGCCCCAGTGAACAAGAAGCCCCCTTGGAAAATGAATTTATGGCCACTCTTAACAATGGAACTTGGCAAATTGTAAAATGTGCGCCTTACGACACTGGCCAGCTACTGTACATTGATCTCATTCTGTCTTCTGTGATGTGCTGTGCACAGTAACCAGCTGATCTTATAATCATGTATTTTACAAACAAGTAAACATTTATAAATTCAAATATGTTTACTTTGAATGTGAGAGAGAAACGTTCAATAGAGCTGGAATAGAATTTGTAACTCAAAATACAATGAGCTGCAACTAGTACAACATGGAAATCAGTATGGAGATTCCTCAGAAAAACTAAGACTAGAAATTCTATTTAACCCAGTTATTCCCCTCTAGTCCTACCTGAAGAGCTGAAGACACCCTACTGCAGTGACACTCGCACACCCATGTATTATGCAGCACAACTCAAGGTGGCTAAATTCTGGCAGCGGCTTCTCCGTCCATCACACCACACTATATTCAAGGCCTTTTAAACACATGCTTTAGAGTCTTGTGAAGTTGCATGGGCTGGACTTAAACTTGTGATCCTCCTGCCTTAGCCTTCCAGAACGGTGGGAAGACAGGCATCACCTCCATGCCAGGCTTGGCTTTTCTCTTTTTACCAGCGGTGTCTGGATCCTCCGTCCCCAAGATTCCGACCCACATTCTTTCTTCCCCTCCCCGTCACACAGCTGCAGCACCCTACTGCGGCACCTTCTCTGCCATGCTGCACCCACGTCCTCTGGCTTCTCACCGTTCTGATCTGGATCAGTGTGCTAACCTCCCACTAGCACCCCTGCTCGCTGTTCCTCCTCGGCCCTTTCCAGGGTCCCCTTCCTACTGTGTGTCTCTGATGCTTTCCTTTGCTGGCTCAAAAGCCCCCTTGACTCCCCATGCCTCTCCCAGGGCTTTGGCTCCAGAATTCAATCTAGAGCCTCCTTGTCTGTATCTGAGGTTTCATCCTTTCTTGTGTCCTCTCGAGAGCCTGTTCTTTTCTTTCTGCTTCTCCTATAAATCTCTTCTGATTATTTCTCCCCCAGTGATCACATTCATCTATTTATTCAACAAGCCCACTGGTTTTTTCAGTGCCTCCCGAATGGGAAACAGGGCTGGGGAAGATGCAAGCCACATGGGAAGCAGACTCCGAAACCTCTGAGCGCACCCCAGCCTCCCCCTCTGCACACTGCTCCTTCCTCTCAAGTATGTAGCCAGCAGCCTTTCCCCTGCTGCTATCACGGTAGCTACCTCTCTTACACTGTAACTCAAAAGCCCCAGATCAGTCTTTTTGCCTTTAGTCCTGCTCCATGCCATGCTGTCTAGAAGATCTTCCCACATGTCACCTCTGCCTGGCAATGCTGCATTGAATACTGCAAGGGCACCATGTCACCTGCACAGTGCAGGCTCCTTAGCGCCCCAGGCAAGGTCTTCTGTGCTTGTGCCATGGCCTCAGCGCCTGGCTCTGCCTCCTGGCATCCAGGTGGACACTGGTACATCAGTGATCCTCTGGCACAGCTGGCTCCCCAGGGGCATCTCCACCTGCACGGTCCTTCCTTCTACACAATGTCTGTGCCTCCCTGAAAACCCAGCACTCGCTTCTTTTAGTTTCCCTGGAAGGCCTAAGCGCAGCTGGAAGGATGGTGTCCTACTTATTCAGGGTTCCTCAGCACCCACCCCAGAGCTCCATTTGGGTGCAGCAGGCTGGCGACTTAAGGCCCAGGCTCTACTCAGGATGGGGCAGGGTGCTCAAGCCGAGAGAGTCTGGGACTCAGGCTCTTGAATTTAATCTGAATTTTAATCCTGCCCCTGCCACATAGGTACTGGGTGACACTGGGAAAATGTAGGCCTCCATCCCTTTGTCCCCTTATCTGTGAAAAGGACTTCATGGAATAGACATGGGAGGAGGACTGAATGAGGTCATGTCTGACAAGTGCCTGGCACAGTGCTGAGCACATTGTAAGTGTTCAGTATATACCCACATTTTACTATTATGTTTTAAAATCTTTCTAATTAAAAGAATTCCTAGCCAGGCCTGGTGGCGCATGCCTGTAATCCAGCACTCGGGAGGCTGAGGCAGGAGGATTGTTGTGAGTTCAAGACCAGCCTGAGCTACAAAGTGAGCTTAAGGCCAGCCTGAACTGCATAGTGAGACCCTGTCTCAAAAAGACAAAACAAACAAAAAAAAGAATTCCCTACTCAGCCTATGTAGCTTTATGGTCTCCTGTTGCATTTATGGTCTAGTATTGCTCTGTATTATTAATACTTTACCTTTCCCTTAAACAGAAAATTCCTGTCTGTTTGACTCTAAGTAAGTTCTCATAAGAATAAAACCGGCCCCTTCCTGCCGCAGGCCCTCGGCACTTGCTGGCTTCTGCCCACCTGAGCTCGCTGACAGCTCCTCCCTGACCCTGTCCCTGGGAGCACCCCCCTGCTCTGCTGTCCTCTTGGTTTTATTATCTTAGTAGCACATACACTTCAGGAGCTTTCTCTTTTTTTTTCTAATTTCCACCCCCTCTGTTAGATTGTGGCAGAGAACAGGCTCTTTGTTCTTTATGTCTTCATGGCTTTATCCCAAGCACAAGGAGTGGTTCTGAGTGCTCAGTCGATAAACCCTGGTGGAGTTAATTTTTTCTCTATGGCTGCAGAGGAAATCTAATGTTGTTAAAAGCTGAATTAAGCTTTCTTAGTCTCCCAAGAACCCACTAAAATACTTCCCAGTTTTCCAGTTTCCTGGGTTATACCTTTTAGAAATCTTAGCAAGTTATAAGGATAGTTCAACATAAAAAGATACATAATCAAGATGTTTCTTAAATAACTTATCCTGAACTGTATTATTATGAAAGTATGATAGGTAGAAATCTACATCATACCTAATATTTTTCTAGACACAAAGGATTTCATGAAGTACTATGAGCTTAATGAATTTGTTCTTTGTACAATATGATTTTTTTGCCATCTTGCTAAAATTGATCACAGATGGTACAAAGGTCATTTTCAGAGCAGACTGTCCCTCAAGTCCTCAAGTGCCAAATTAATAAGCCTTAAATGTACAGATGACAATCAGAAAGTCTTTAATTTGATCAGGAGTGATTATTTTCTTTAGTACAACTTGGGACTTTAAAATGTATTTTTTGACTTTTTATTATTTAAAAAAATTTTTATTTATGTGTTTTGTACAGGGTCTCACTATGCAACTTGCACCCGTGGTGACCCTCCTGTTTTCAGCCTCCCCACCACTGGGATTACAGGCCTGTGCCACCACCACACCTAGACTTGATCCTAGTTCAGCACGCGTGGGGGAAGGGCCGGCGGGGCATGTAGTGCTGGGGATCAAACCCCAGTCCTTGTGCTTGTCTAGCAGGTGCTTAGTCCACTGAGCTATCTCATCAGTGCTTAAAGTTTATTATTTTAAAAACATGACATTGAACAGCTGGGAATGGTGGTGCATGTCAGTAATCCTAGCTATTTGAGAAGCTGAGGCAGGAGACTTTAGGTTCCAGGCCACCCTGGGAAATTTAGCAAGACCCAGTATTTAAAACAAGGCAATGGAATAGAAAGACAGGCAAAGACTACGGAAGTTCTCAGCGGAAATCCAGATGACTACAGACCTACGGCAGCATGCTCACTTGTACTAATAATCAAAGATAAACTACTTAAAATAATCTTTTTTGCTGATGAGTCTTGCAAAATTAAAAAGATCGATGATAAACAATTCATGTAAGGACACAGGGCGGTAAACCCTGAGATGCAATGCCTCGGGTACGCTTCCTCGGGGCACAACCTGGCAGCATCTGTCTTGGTGGCATCTATGTGTAAATTTGCATCTCCTTTGACCCGGCGACGGACCATACCGCTGTGAGTCTATCCTTCAGGAGCGTGGGCACAGAGGAAGCCGCTCACAGCAGCACCATCTTAATAAAAAATCAGGAATAGCTTCAATGTTCAATGACAGGGACAGGGCCATCAAGTAACTGGGGTCTTAAAAAAATGTAGATTAGAAAGAAAATGATAAGAAAGTGATAAGAAATGAAGTAGAGGGCCAGCCAAATAGCTCAATGATTAAAATGCCTGCAAGCAGGTTCAGGGGCTGTTCACCTCTGGGACACACTGAGATGGCAACTGAGACGGGGTGTGGTGGCATGCTCTTGTAATCTGAGCTCTTGGGAGGCTATAAACAAGCTGATCGCTATGAGTCTGGATCTGGTAGTGAGACCCTGGACACCCTGCAGAACCTGCCCTAAAAAAATACAAAAAAAGAAAAAGAAAGGTAGTAGCTCTCCTACTAGTGAGGAAAGATACCTACAATGTATTCTATAGTCAAGAACTATACATAGCATTTTCAAATTGTATTGATATATTTTTAAAAATATGTTTACTCACACTCATTTGTATCATAGCAGTGCAAATTGCTCCTTCCTACCTTAAGCCAGAAAACTCTTGGTTGTCCAAGAAAGCCCTCACTCTCTCCTTCCTTTCTCATTCAGATGCAAAGTCTGAGTCTGCACCAGTTTCCTGTCCGTGCTCTCTAGGCCTCTCCCTTCCACTGCTCCCAGCACTGGTTGTCTCTGGGTGTTTCGTGTGCGGCTTGTTCCCTTTGCCAGGACCTCTCCCCTATACATCCCCAGCTTGCTGCAGCTGACCCTGCATCTCTGCCCAGATGACACCACGGAATGAGGCCCTCTTGCCACAGTCCGTGTCTTGAGGGTGTGGGCTCTGCCCACCCCTACCTCACCTGGGGACCTTCTGTGCTGTCCCCCAGCCATCTGCCACCATCTGTGGCATGATGGATGCCTTTGTTTATGGCTTAGCTGCTCTAGCTCCTGCCTTGGAATTACAAACTCCAGGAAGGCTGAGATTTTTGCTTGCATTATATTGCTGGGTTCCAGGCACCCAGAATAGTACCTGCACACAGTAGGAGCTTAATAAATGTTTACTGGAGAAATAAATAAAATCTCTCTTTTTTTTTTACAGATGCACAAAAACAGATGTGAAAAATACACAACAGATTTTAACAGTGGTTACTCCTGGGAGTGTGACTGGGGCACTTGAGGAGAATTCTCACCTTCATCACTGGGGGATATGTACTCTTTTTGCAATTTGCAATTAAAAACCATATTAAAGTACTTTAAAAGATAAACATAAGGTCTGACCAAATAGCTCAGCAGATTAAAGTGCCTGCAAGTAGGTGCAGGGGCAGGGGGTTTGATTCCCTGGGCCTGCTGTGCCAGTCCAGCCTCTGAGGCACTCTGAGACAACAACTGAGACTGGGCGTGGTGGCACACGCCTGTAATCTCAGCTCTTGGGAGGCTGTAAACAGCCAGATCACTACAAGTCTGATCTAGTAGTGAGACCCTGAACACCCTGTTGACCCTTCCCTAAAAAATACAAAAAATTTTTTTAAAAAGATAAACATAATGGCTCTGTTTGCCCTTCTAGATCATTCAAAATACTTTTCTGAGGCTTTACAATGGTTTGGCTATGGTTTAAGTGCATTCCCAAGGACTGTGTTGGAATTCACTGTGAGGTAGAAGGTGGGAGGTGGAAAGTTGAACCAACATAGAGATTAGAGGTGATTTTGGTGAGACAGAACATCTGGGTAGAGGCCGTGTGATTGAATCCTGAGGATTTTATAGGAGGAAAAGAGTAGCACCAGCTACTTAAGATGTTGAGGCAGGAGGACTGCTCAAACCCATGAGTTCAAGAGGAGCCTGGACTACACAATGAAACCTTGTCTCATTAAAAAAAAAAAAAAAAAAAAGCATCAGGGTTGGGGAGGTATCTCAGTGGATTAAGTGCCTGCCTGGCAAGCACAAGGTCCTGAGTTCAATCCCTGGTACAAAAGAAAAGTGTGGGGGAGATCAGAAGACACAAATGTGTCTGTGCCCTATCACTTACCATGATGCCCAGTGTCTCCTCAAGACTCTGCCACCAAGAAGGCCATCACCAGATGTGTTCCCTTTGACCTTGAACCTCCAGAATCATGAACCAAATTAAGACTTTTCTTTATAAAGCTGTCCAGCCTCAGGTATTTCATAATAGTAACAAAAACTTGACTAATATAGGCTCCTTTCTGCAGACATTGAAAATAATTTCAAAAAAGAACTAAGCTTTGTCTACCACAGACTTATCCTCACTGTATGTACCATACACAGGTCAGAAAGTACCTGCAATCCTGGTCTTTGTGAAGCACTAACACTCTCAGAGAGACCAGGAATGTAAAACCTGCGAACATACACATAGTCTCATACATGCTATGCTATACACTTGCTAGCTAAAAATCCTTTCTAATTAGCCCTTTCTAATTAAACCCTGTCTAAGGGGCCTGGGATATGGCTCAGTGCCATAAGCACCTGACTGGCAAGCACAAGGTCCCAGGTTCAATCCTTGATACCAGAAAAAAAAAAAAAAAAAGCTAATTAAACCCTGCCTCATACCCTTCTCTGTCTCCACTTCCTCCCTTCAGCAGAACGAAGGGATGCTATTAATTTCTTCTGTTGATTTCTCTACACAGTAAAGCCAAACATTGCTGTCAGGCAGGATAGAACTGATATGGTCCCGTTTGGGCCACAAAACACAGCACTAGAGGGAAAGACACATCCTCTTTCTTAAAAACAAATTCAATTGAATTATGTAGCATGAGAGGTACCTCAGGGGTACATAACACAGCACAACAGGGACCAAGCCTTCCAATGCGTGTCCTCTTATCATGGCTGCTAGGCCTCTGTCAAGTGACCCTCCTTCTTCTCTTTGGGTCTTGATTTCCCAGAAGCATACCTAAAGCAGAATTAGTATTAGTCCTGCTGGGAGCTGGACCAGAGGCCCTGACACTAGGTCTATTCTTTACTAGCCATGAAGATTCTCTGGCAAGTGCACAAGGCCTCACCCAACACCACAGCGAGTGGAAGGAGGGGTGCGGTTCAGCCCCAAGAGCTCAGGAGGAGAACCAGCTTGCCTTTCTGGAGTTTCTTCAACTCTCCTGAGAAGCATAGCAGCAACAGGCAACTATTACTACTCTTTTGGCCTGGAAACTAGATTCAGAATTTTGAAGTGCTTGCCTGGCAAGCTCAAGGGCCTGAGTTCAATCTCTGGTTCCACCAAAAAAAAAAAAAGAATTTTGAGTGAGAACCAACCAACCAGCTGAGTTTTTGCTTTTCTTCTTTCTAAGATCAGATGAAATAATAGAATCATCTAGGAACCAGCCCCTTGTGGACAGTTACACTTGATTTTTCACTAAGTTTTGGTAAGGCAATAAATCTGAGCTGTGGCACAGCTGCTGAAAATTCTCCAGGAAAAATATGGGTTTGAGTTTGCTTATTTGGAAATGGTGACTTGTTACTCCTTACCTAACCTTCATTTCTGAGGCTTTATGATTCTTCTGACTTTTTTTTTTTTTTTTTTTTTTTTTTTTTGGTGCCGGGGATTGAACTTGGGACCTTGGCTTGCTAGGCAGGTGCTTATGCCAATGAGGTACATTCCCAGCCCACTCTTGATACTCCAGAAAGGACATCTACTTAAGAATCAGGTTATTAAATTCCTCTTACTTAGGACAAGAGCACAAGTTTTGGTATTAGACCTTTAGTGAGAGTTTTATTGGGGCTGGGATTAGGAGGCTGAGTATTGAACCTAGGGCCTCCACAGTGAGCTATATCCTCAGCATTTTAACCTTTTTAAAATTTTTTTTCTTTAGCTAGAGTTTCAGTAAATTGCCCAGCCTGAGATTAGACTTATTTTCCTTCTGTCTTAGCCTCTCAGAATGCTGGGATTAGAAGCTTACACCACCATGCCTGGATCCATCAGTGAGACCGTAACAAGAAAATATCTCTGAGCTTCAGTCTGTTCACCTATTAAATGGAAACAATCACCCCTACCTGGTAAGGTTATCTTTAGAATGAAATGAGATAATGCATATTCAGGGCTCAGTGTTGTACTATTTAACAGATGGAACTCAATAAAGCACCATTACTACAAAAAATTAGAACTTGATTTTCTTTATCTGATGCTTTTCAGGTAGTGTCGCCCATACTTCCCTGAACTGTCTTTCAAGACGAACAGATCTCAAAACCGACCCCCCTGAAACCTCTCGTCCTAGAACCACTTGCCGGACTTCTCAGAGGAACAGAACCGGTACTGGTAGAGAGCTGGAACTCATGGTTAAGTTCAGAACACGCATCTGGGCACACCATGCACACAGACCACACCATTCTATGGAAGTCTCAGAGGCTTGGGTTGAAGCTCAGGAATTTCACAAGGCACCTGAGTGACCCCAGCTTTGCCTATGAACAAAACTGTGACAGGAGTTTGTTCACTGCCACTAGTGGCCAAAAGAAGGGCATGATTGCAAGAACTGTGATAGCGGAGTGTGGAGAAGGCTTGGGGCGCCGCACACCTGGGCTGCCGTAGCTAAGGGATGCTTCTCTGACGATGGCTGACTAGGTACTTAAAGGTACTGTTTTATCTTCTTACTAATCCTGCCTTTTCCTTTATGCCCCTCAATTCAACAAACATGGATGTCAGCGCCCACCATAAGTCAGGAACCGGGGAAAGAGGCGACCACTGCTTAAGCCCTGGGGCTCTCAGCCTTGTCAGCAGGATGGCCACCAGGACAGCAGTGGCCAGCCAACACAGGGCATCCAGATGCTTCTCTGGAAAAAGGAAGGGTGGCCTGGGCTTGCTCCAGTGTCCACAGAGCTCAAGGCAGCGCTGATAGCAGGACTGTCGTGGGCTACTCACCACAGTGGTTATCAACATGGCCCTGGCCCACTCCGCAGGACCCGGCCTGCCGCTCCGATGCTCTGGGAGACTTCTTAGCCACGTCGAGGTCCATGCCTGAGAGGTGGAGGTGAAACTGCTCCCGGTGCGTGGCCTTCCTGAGTGTACGGAGCGCCTTCCGCAGCCGCTTCTCCGTGCGCTTTGCCAGGCAGCTCAGATCACAAGAAGCTGCAGAAACAACAGGGATAGCAGCTCGGAAGGAGGTCAGGCCACACGGTGTGGGGGTGTCCAGACTAACTGTAGGGCCCACCAGCACCCCAAGATCCCAGCGGACCAGAAGGAGGACACCTGGCAGTGAGCGCCTAGTGAGCGGGGCAGCACTCATTCAACTCCAACGGAAATTGTTGACCAGAATGGTAGCTTTCACTTTCATGAAGCAAAGAAAATCACCAAGTCAGGTTCCAACCCAATTTTGTGTAGTTTGGGGGTAAAAATAAAACAGGAGATACTTCAGTGTTTGCACTATTTTTCCTCCCAGGCATTATGAAAAAAATGAAAGGCAAAGAAAGAAGCAAGCCGTGAGAAGCCTGGCACCACAGTGGCTTTCAGACCAACCTGTCACCTCCTTTTGGTAAGTTTCACGCTCAAACTCAACAGTGAGAAACATTTCCTTGGGGGCGCTGGGCCGGCCAGGGGCTCCTGGGACTTGCTTGCCAGAGCTGCATGTAAGGTTTGCGTAGTGGAAGCTCTCTTTTACTGAGCTGTGCTTCTCTGTATGAAGAAACAAAATCATCGGAAGCCAAGTCCTAGCAAAGCACTCAGCTGGACATTCACTAGAGCTCGGTAAACATTTCATGAGAACAACTCTCCAGGGACTGCATGATTGACTCCATATGCTAAGACGCTGCAAGCCCCCAACTTGGAGCACACACACATTTTCATCTGGAAGTCCCAGTGCTGCCGCCTATATAACTTTACAGTCCAGCTCTTGAGAATGCTGTTCATGGATAAATGCTGCCGTTTCTGACTGACCAGCCACACGGGCGGGAGGCAGAGCCAGGGGCCTCTCCGCTTTCGCGACTTGCTAAGGTGCGCTCACTGCCGGACTTTGATGGCCTGAGCGGGAGCTGAAACCTTCAAACAGGGAATGAGCTCAGTGGCAGAAAGGAAACCAACTCCTGCTTCCAGGCAAATTGATGTTGGCGAGATTCCAACCCTGAGGGTAAGCTGGAAAGAACATCCACAGTGATCTCTCTCTCTCATTTAGTACAGTCTACATGGTCTCACTACACAGATTGGGCTCATAGGGATCCTCCTGTCTTGCAGTCTCCCGAGTGCTGGGACTGCAGGCACGGGCCTCCACACCCCAGCTCAGTCGTCGTCCCAGCACATCCCGGGGGCAGGGCCTGCACCGCATACTGGGTATCAAACCCCTCTCGCCATGCCTGCCTGAGCCCGTGCTTTAGTCTGCTGAGCTATCTGGCCAGCCCCTGACATATTATTTTTAAATCACCACGAACAATACGTGGTACAAAGAATCCACAGAACCAAACAGTGTGCTGATGGTATCTGCGGTGATGGTAGAAGTTTCGAGTATGGCTATTCTGGACTTTGGTGTCTGCCCCGCCGTAGCGACTTGTCCCATGTTTGTTGACTAATGACTGCTGACCTAAACAGAAGAGCAGAGCTCCATATCCACACTAGGAATTTGTCACTGTTTCAAAAATCTGACTTTATCCAACTGAAGAATTATCTGCGAGATATTCATTTACATTACAAAGACGTTCAAATCAACAGGTCACTGGGATGGAGAAGAAAGGCAAATTCATTCTTCTCAGTATTCCCCCCCCAAAGATATGTTTTACATTTTCAAAATGTAAAACCTCAAGTTGTAAACTACATAGACACTCATTTTGAGCCTTTTTCTTTTCAACTTTCTTACCTCTTATTTTATGTTATTTTATTTTTGTATTTGCTACAGGGTGTCGCACTACACAGATCAGACTTGTAGTGATCCTCCTGTTTTCAGCCTCCCAAGCGCTGGGATTACAGGCGCCTGCCACCACACCCAGTCTATTGTCTCTTAAAATAATTATTTTAAAGAAAGTTTTGATTTAGAAAACTTGTTAAGATAGTATAGAAAGTTCCCACATATAGCTTCCACTCAATAACATCATACTTGAACATCATATTTATCAAAACTAAGAAATTAAATCCAGGGATGGTGGCACACCCCTGCAATCCCAGCAATTGGGAGGCTGAGGCAGGATTGTGGAGAGCTGGAGGTCAGCCGGGGATACATAGTGAGTTCAAGGCCAGCCTAAACTGCATAGAGTGACTCTGTCTCAAATAAAATAAAATAAAATACCACTAAGATATTAGCAGTGGTACAGTCCTATAAAGTCAAGTCCAGGCCAAATCATCTATTTTTTAAATGGCTTTTTTCTCCTAGTTTTAAAATATTAATGCCCATTGTGGAGATTATGAAAAAAATAAAAAGTATAAAATTATTCATCATCCTTTCACCTAAATATGATATAAACATTACTAATGATATCGTGAGCTTTCTTTTGTTCCTTCTTCTTCACTTTTCATGCACATTTTGAGTTGTATTAGATGTAAAAAATGTCATTGTCCCCCTTTTCTTATTCAGCACTATAACAAATATAACAAGAACATTTTCTTCTGTCATCAAACATTCACTGAGTACATTCAATTATTAATTCAATCAAATGGAGAAACCAAAATCGATCTTGGTTGGTTATCAAAAGTGAATACTGAGCTTTCTGTTTGTGTGATTTATTTGAAGGTAGGTTGGTAAAGAAACCTTCTAATAAATAAATCGTGATGTTTAATCATGTAAAGCCAAAACATTACAGGAAACGTGAGCTGGGGAAGGAAGAGAGGCTAGATTCTGTGCACTTCACTAAGTGTGGGTGGCATTGGTTTTGCTGAAACTATGGAAAGGAATCCTGGGTATTACATCGTTGTTCATCAAAGTTATCATATCAGAGCCAACTCTTTTTTGGGGCAGGGTAAATTAGGAATTGAACTCAGGACTTCAGGCTTGCCAGGCAGGTGCTGCACCACTGAGCTAAAACCCTGGCCCCTGTTTATATTTATTTGTTTCTTTGCTTTGGCTTATCTTTCTAGCAAACATTAAAATCTAGAAAATTTACACTAATATGATCACAGATTGGTGATTCAATTATAGCCTTAAATTATAGCCTCTTGCCAACTCAGGGTTCTCCAGAGCTTCTAAGCTACTCTGAAAGCAAGTCCTGCGGCAGACGTGGGTGCCTGGCAGGCTCTTGTTCCTCTGGGAACACGGTCCCTGCAGATGCGGAAGTGTTCCTGAGTGAGCCTGTCCAAGCTCGGATCCCGCGTGGCTGGCCCCATCCCTGTATGCAGGTAAGCTCCAGCGTCCAAAGTGCTGGCAAGCAGCAGCCGTGTGATTTCATACCTGGCAGTGCTGGTCGGAGACCCTCAGGAAACAGCTCAGCCTTTTTCAAACTACACTTGCCATCATTTAGCTTAAAGGTTACGCTTGTCCTGACGGTGGCGACATCTTCAGAAAGAAACAAGTGAGAAAAGTTACCTTCAGAGGCCAAGGAAGGAAAGCACCACAGGGGCGATGGTGAACGTCCATTGGCTGGGACCCACCCAATGACACACAGCCTCGGCCCCAAAGGGATGGATCATGGAGCACCCATTGTCCCAGAAAGCAGACACCCAGAGCCAGGAATTACCCTATTGCCTCTGGGAGACAGGAATTCAATGTTCAAATGTAATAACCAAGAAAGGGTCCCAGAGAAGCTCCACAGAGAGGTAGGAGGCAAGGTTGGTTGTGGGCCATGACTGCTGGGAAGACAGTGAAGAGCAGACTTTCGATGCCTGCTGTAGGAAGACAGGGCTGAGGCAGCTGCCATTCCAGGGGCGATGAGATGTCCAGGGCTGGCAGGGCCTGCTTTTAGGGGCTGATGTGCAGAATTCTGCTCACTTCCCAGAAGTAGTCTTAAGCATGTTGGCTCCACAGCTTGTGACCTAGATGTAAGCTCTAGCTCTTCGCCTTGTAGCGGGAGCTTGAGCCAGGGCCTTAACCACTCCATGTCTCATGACTACACATGGACACTACCAGGCTGCTCTGAGGATTAAACAAGATAAGGCCAAAGAAGAAAAAACAAAAAGAGTGCAGCTTAGTGCCAGCTACAAAGTAAGAACTGAGTAACTGTTAGCTGTTTATCTGCCATTGGAGTAGCCTAAATCACCAAGGAATCATTATCCAGCAGAAAGAGCAGGGAAGGATGATGTTTAAGACTCAGAACCCAAGCTGCCTGGTTCAAACCTTGACTCCTCTATTCCTGATCTGAGCCACTGGTAAGTTAGCTTGTTTCTCTGAGCCTTAGATTGCCTGGTTAATGAGGATAATAAAAAACCTGAAGCAGAGGGATGTAGGGAAATTAAATCAGCTAATACACACAATAAGGTAGCTGTTTCTGTTTGCTTTGGGTCACTACCTTTGCTCATCAATGTCATATGGACAGCAAGCTGTCATATGGGCCAGTTGGGGTGACACAAGCTTATAACACAACATTTAGGAGGCTGAGGCAGGGGTTCACTATGAGTTTAAGGCCAGCATGGATTATATAGTGAGACCCTGTTTCAAAACACAAAAATGCTACAACATGAGCCTCATTCAAATATTCTCAAGATATAGTGACAAATGGATAAATATCTAGGAAGAGGAGACCCTTGAAAACTCTAGATTTCATTCTTAGTCTTTTGACAGCTGGTCTTTCTCAGAACAGAATCCTTGCTGCCCCTTTTCTGCTCAGACCCATCTCCACCAGTGCCAGGTGCCCCAGGCATGTATCCTGCAGGGCTTTGAGATGCTCCGGGGTTCAAGGAGTTTGGGAGCCCTGAGGGCCCCAGCTCCAGGCTCTGTGGGCCTCTGTGCAGAATGATCACCACCAGGGCAAGCACAGCACACAGTACACCCTTGATAAGTGACAGCACATGTGCAAGTTAGAGCTCAGGCACTGGGGGTGTAGGCAAGAACAACCTGTCACATGCTCACAGCATGGAGATTAAGGAAAAGAAGAAAACTAAGCTAACGCCCAAGAATAGCACCTCATGAATGAATCCCATTTAGCCCCAGAAAGAACACACAGATTTGGTCATTACCCCCAAAAGCAGAGTCATTTGACTTTTGCTGTTTGCTCCTAAGAGGAGGAGAGCCGCAGGTGACAGAGTAGGCCTCTTGCAGTCCTAATAGACAGAATGAGGATCGTCACATGAGTAAACAAGGTTATAGACTGTCCTGTAGCAGCTAATATTGTCCCAGTCCTGCTCCTCGTATGATGGTAGAAAAACACCCAGCCTATGAGGTCCCAAAGCACAGGCCTCTGGTGGTCAGGAAGTATCTGGCCCAGGACATAAAAGCCCTCTGAGACAGCATCAGACATCCATAGGCCAGGAAGCCCCTGTCCTGGCATAAGGATCTGCCCCAGGACTTGGGCCCCACTCACCTGAAGAGAGGCGAATGCCAGAGTGACATCTTAGGAAGCACCTGTCTCCTCCACCACTCTTACTGCAAAGCAGGGCCACATGGGGTGACACGCTAGCAGGCGGGAACCCCTTCACTTCTAAACAGGACAAAGCACAGACATTTACAGATAGAGAAGGACGTTTCCAAGGGTGACAAGGATGGCTGCATCGCATGCATCAAAAGCCCCAAGGACAGAAGGTGGAGTTGACGGCCACACAGAACAAGGCACCAGGCCTCATTTCCCACCACGGTCCACCAGCCCTTGGGTGCTATTTTTTCATGCAGAAAAGCAACAAGGAAAACAGACATGAGTTCCAACCTACACAGAAGCACAAAAGGAAATGCCAAACAGCCTGAAAAGTATCTCCTGTTTTTGGATTAATTAAAGACCGGCCACTGCCGCTGATGGGGGAGAATTCAGTTAGGGGTACTGGGTGCAGTGGGACATGGAGCCCTCCGAGCCTCGGGCCTCTGGGCCAGCATTGAGCCCCCCTGGCTGAGCCTGCACCAAGGTGGGCACCCCTTACCCATACAGTCCTTTTTGTTCCAATGGAGTTTGTACCCTGGATGGCACTGACACTCGTAGTCACCCACTGTGTTCACACAGACCTGCTGACAGCCGCCGTTGTTGTCACTGCATTCGTTGGTGTCTGTAGAACAAACACTCCCCTGTCACAGAACATCACTGAATGGCTGACACTATCCCTCTGTTGAGGAAGGGGCAGCAGTGAAGTCACATGACTGGAAGTCACCAAAGGGAAGGTGCTCCTTGCTTTTGGGGCATGGGTATGGCACCTGCTGAACACATCCACACTCCCTGATGTCATGAATCTCTCAACCAAACCATTGCCCTATTAGGGACAGTCAGAGGGACCACACTCTACTTCCAGATGTCTAAACTCAAACAAGGCATAGGGTTCTAATTTGAAACTCCACCATCTGGGGCTGGGGAGAAGAATAAGCACTTCCCTGGCAAGTGCAAGGGTGAGCTCAATCCCCAGTTCCACAAAAAAAAAAAAAAAACACATCAAAAAACAAAAAAACCCAACTCTATCCTCTGGGCCTTACAGCATGGGAAACAGAAGGAGGACTCCCTGCTTGATTCCCCAGCTGAAGGACAAAAAGGGGAAGGAGTCTGCCCTGATCTCTGTCAACCTGAGACTGAATCCAGGTCAGAAGGTGGCTCACCCTAAACCAAGATTCATGTCTGTCTCAGAGTAGATTTTGCTGGTGTTTCCTAGTGGCCTGGGAAGGGAGTGTTTTTAGCCACCCTGAATATGTACTGAAAAGAAGGGAGACAACATTATCTACAGCCAAGCCCCACCACTAGCCACTTATTTCAAGGCACAGACACAAGGCTTGCACAAAAGGCATTCTGACCAGGGGTTCCCAAATCCTGTAGATCCTTAGAATCACACTGGGGGCCCTAAAAGTTCTGGCTGGAATTCATGATTTTAATTGCCTCAGTCTCCCAGGGAGGCATCACTGTGGAATCTGAATCTGTATTCTCAAAGATATCTGGGTGAATCTGACGACCTGGAGAGTAGGAATGGTTGGTACCGAGCCTATTTATGCTACTGCATGTTTGACAATAAATGGATGGGACATGAGAACACACTGCTAGAGAGACAGAGTGGAGAGATAAATGCAACAGTTCCCTTTTCAGCGCAAAAACCCAAGCTGTGGTGCCTGGCCAAGCTTCTGCAGCCAGCACTTACACACAGCGGAGTTCAGGAGCCGCCTGGAGCCTACCACGCTTCTCTGGGTGCTGTGTCTGCACTCTACAGGGAAGTCCAGCTGATGACTCGCTCCCGACAGTCACTCCCATGCCCTGAATACAGCCCCAAGTCAACAAGGCCAGTCACACATGTGTGCTGAAGGATCCACGGGAGTGGACCCCTTCAGTAGGTGCCTTCCTGGGCTGCAAGGAGTTGCTGCCGCTGGACAGGGGCTGGATGTACCTTCACCTCAGTGTAGGAAAACCTCCCGCCCCACACCCCCCAGACACAGGCTCACCCCCACCTCCCAACCCAAGATGGCTGGTCCGCTCACCTCCACAGTGGGTGAAGCCATAGAGGGTGTACCCTGTGTCACACACGCAAGCAAAGGTGCCAGGATGGTTAAGGCAGCTGTGGTCACAGGTCCTATCCAAAGAGCACTCGTCCACGTCTGCAATTGCCAAAGGGAGGGGGGGCTGCAGCCAACTCCGATGTGAACGGAGAGGTCCCAGCACACAGCAACTGCAGACCAACAGGAGCAAGCGAGGAGAGCGTGCATTCTCCTCACTTGCTGTATTGGGCACTGCGCAGCCAGCAGTAAGTACAAGCAATGCCAGGGCCCTTGTTTCCAAACTGTGTTGCAAATGTCACTTTTCCTGGTCTCTCACCCATGCTTATTTGCAGGAATGAGTAATTTAAATCATAGAAACACAGCCAAGTGAGGTAACACACCAAAAAAAGCTTTTACAAACTATACTGTAAGTAATGAGGCTGGCTACACATTATTGGGGTTATATTACAACTAGTAGTAGCAGTAAAACAGCAACCACCATGTCTTAATCTATGGTGAAATGAAAGGAGAAAATACATGGACTGGGGGTAAATCTGGTTCTCCTCTCTTTCCGATCTTTCTAGAATCAGTCTTCTGGTTCCCGGGCACTAAAATCTTGGGTTTTAATGCCATCTGCACTGAAAGAATACACTACCACCAACATCCTCAGCACCAGAACTCAGTGGCTGAACCCTTAGCCAGACCACTAAGCCAGGCCGATCATTTGGTTTTGTGTCGCCTTTCTACCTGTCTGATCAGCTCTTCCGTGGCCGGGTCCTCACCTCCTCCCTGAGAACTAGACCGCAACACCTCACTCCCTAAGCTCTTCAGGGGGTTTAACAGTTACAACTTGAATTGGCTCTCCAGATGGGTAAATCAGGACTTAGCCAGCACTCAGTGGAAGCCAACCACACCATCACTAGTCCACTTTTCAACACCAAATGTGTCCCAAGAAACTGTTGTTAGTAAAAAGCAAACATTTGGATGGATCGGGAAGAATGAATGAGTGAAATAACAAGGGCAATTTCTCGCAAAACCTTTTCATCCCCAGCTTTTCCCAGAAACCCTAGTGTTCTCTTCAGCAAAGTTGTTCTCTGCAAATATTTGTTCTACAAAAACCGGTCAGTGAAAAATGAGCAAAAGTCAGTTTCTTCCCTGGTAATTGATGCCATTCTGTGAAATCTGTTATTAATATCAGCTATTTGCCAAGCAAGGGACTTGTTCAGTAGCTGACTTTGGCTGCTCGCTACGAGCCGTGGCTTTGCCAAAAATAATGAGATCATTTTCCTAATTCTTTTTTAATGTGTTTACACAGCTTAAACAGTACTGTTTGCTCTGTACATTAGGAAACATTATGTGGAACAGCAAATTAGCTTTCCAAGTCAAACTATAGAAAAACCATACAATAATCATCCAGAGTTAAATTCCTCACTGAATTTAAGGAAGAATATACTTGAGCTGCTTGGCAAAGAGTTGATTTGAACTACCATATGTATTAAGAACAGACCAAAGGGAAGAAAAACCTAACTCAGACCATAAAGTTTTTTTTTTAAAGACATTAACATCTTTATTACAATCTGACATGAAATCAGATTTTATATTCTTATTTTTACTTAGTGCAGATATTAAAAACAAAAAGTATAGCAGTCCTTATTTCCAGGAACTGAACAGAAATAGTTGGACAGCCCGTATTACCTGACAGCTTCTCCCTGTACATCAGATATAGGAGGTAAAAGGCAGGGCACCTAAACATATAAATATTGACTTGCCCTGAAACAGCTTTCTATCACCCAAAAGAGGTGTTAATGCCACATGCTGCCTGGGAAGTCCCCTTGCCGCCCCCCTTACTTGGGAAGGATGCATTTGATAAGGGGTCCACGCAGTGCCTGATTCCCACAATCCCCTCCTACCCTTCCATCCTCCCTTTCTCCAAGCGTCAAAGACTATAAAAGCCAAGTGTGGAGCTGAGCGTCTGTAATCTAACTACTTAGGAGGCTGAGGCGAGAGGATTGGAACTTAGGCAACACAGCAAGACCCTGTCTCAAAATTTAAAAGTTAAAAATGGGCTGGGATGTAGCTCTATGCAAGAGCCTGGGTTCAGTCCTCAGTAACCACCCCCTAAAAGGGCTACAAATAATACAGCTGTCTTGTGGGCTTCATTATTGGTTGACCCCAACTTTTTCTGGGAAGGAATGTGACCTAAATATACATATTTTTGGCATCAAGTTTTGTCATAAATTTAATAACATGAAAGAACATTTTAGAAAAGAAAAACTATTTATACTCTCAGGGCTAAGGATGCAGCCCTCACCCCTCAGTGGTAAGGTGCTTGCCTGATATTCACAAAGCCCTGGGTTTAATCCCCCAGCACTGAATAAAGAAAAGAAAAATGGAAGTTATTCATAATCTCAGCACCCCAGTGCAACTCTACTTGAAGTCTGTGTTCCATTCCATTTCTAGCAGTAAGCTCTGCTGTAATCGCCAGGCAGATTCTTTAAGGCCTTCTCTAATCAGTAACAGCTGGATCTCCAAAATATACCTGTGAGCCCCCTCAGTGGTCTTGGTCTACCTAGCTGATGGGTCAGTGACTCTCTCAGGAAGCTGGGTAAGCTAGTTTCTACCAAAGCAGTGGTGGGAGATAGTTAACATCTCTTTCAACCCTAGGCCACAGCCCAGCTATATTTTCAGCACGCACCTTGGCAAGACTTCTCATCAGTTAATAATTTGAATCCTTTTTTGCAGCTGCAGTCAAAACTGCCCACGGTGTTTTTGCAGAAATGATCACAACCTCCATTTTGGGTCTGGCATTCATCAATATCTGTAACAGAGAAGCACTGGAAAATCAAAGCGAGCCATACCTGCCTTGCCTCCTACAAATCGCTGGAGTGCTACTGCCCACATTTATCATTCTCTGAAATAAAGGCATCCAAGAATGTCTGCTATTTGGGATCTTACACAGGGCTCCTCATCTCGGCTGAAGCAGTTTTGAAGGACAAATGTCTTGTTTGGAGAATGCTGACTTCCAAGGCTCCTGACAATCATTAAGTGAACGCAGGATGGGAAACAGTGGCGATAGCCTGTTACGCTTTCATCCAGTGGTACTCACAATAAGATAGCTCCCATTAGCACGCTTTCTCTTCCAGCTTAATGATTAAAGCTATCAGAGAGTAGAGCATTTGTTTTGGCAAATTGTATAATGATCAAATGACCTCAACGTTTTTTTTTAAATGAATGCTGATACTCAATCTTATCTTTTCTCAGTTTCATCTGGTAATTGGTTATCAATCTTTTATCACAAATCCTTTGTACTCTTGCCCGTAAAATAATAGCAAGTCACTGGGCTCTGTCTTCATCAGTAAAAGTTAATGGTACAGTTATCCATTAAGTTCTCTAGATAATAATCTTGGCTGTCATTTACATAGTAGTCTCAAGGCTATTATTTATGACAGGTTGAAATTATCTCCTGCCAATGACTATTTCCCTGAACTACCTTTTTCTAATAAGGCCACACCCTGAAATGGATCATTTGAAGCTTGACCTTCTCAACAGTTAGTGTAATTAAGATGGCTCTAATTAAGCTTACTCAATTATAACCGTCCACTGGCTCAGAGGGAAATCTCACATCAATATGAATCATAAACCAATCTGGAGTCACTCTCACACAGCAGCGTGGGCTCCCTCAGCAGCACACGCAGTGAGCACTACCTTTACAGGTCTTTCCATCCAGCTGTAGAGTGAATCCAACCGGACAACTGCAGTGAACGCCTGTCGCGGTGTCCTTACAGGTGCGGTCACAACCTCCATTGTTGACAGCACACGTTTCTGACCAGGTAGAAAAGGGAGTTAGCTTTCCAAAGTAGTACTGATACAGCTGTTAATATTTGAAAAGTTTGTAAAAGCCATAAAGCATGGTGGGGTTCTCCTGATCAAATCCCCCAGTCCCTGCCACTTGCAGGTGAGAGAGATGGATTCCCACCCACCCATCTAAGCGGCTGACATTTCTGAGGGAAGTTGATCAGGGTGGCCAGAGGGGTGAGGATGTCTCCCAATCCCCAGAGTGGCTCCCTGCTGTGGGCAGATTTAAAGCTGCTAATGGTCGCTGTTAATCCACAGTCAGCAACCTTCTCACTATGGCCTCAGAGGCAGACTAGTTGTGAACGTAGAACAGGGACACAGGGAAATGTTTCATTCTTAATCACAAACGTTGTTTTCAGCCTAGATGCTAAGGAGAGAGAGAGAGAAAACACTGTCCACCTCAACACCTCAACAATTTCCTTGTTTAGACTACTGGCCTCATCCTTGTAGCTACTAAATTACTCAAAATTTAACCTTCCCAGAAACTAGAAAAAAGCCTGTAATAACCATATGAAATATAAGCTGCATTATTAAATTGCTGCTCTCCAAGGATGTGGGGAAAAGGGAACCCTTCTCCACTGCTGGTGGGAATGTAGACTGGTACAACCATTGTGGAGGTCAGTGTGGAGACTCCTCAAAAGAGTAGGACTGGAAATCCCATTCAAGCCGGCTATCCCCCTACTGCGAATTTACCCAGAGGAACTGAAAACATCATATCCTAGTGATATATGTGTACCTATGTTTATAGCAGCGCAATTTGTGATAGCAAAATCTTGGAAACAACCAAGATGTCCACCACATGAGGAATGGTTGAAAAAGATGTGGTATTCTATACAATAGAGTATCACTCAGCTATAAAGAATGATAAACTTGAAGCATTTATATTAAAGTGGATGCCACTTGAACATATGCTCATAAGTGAAATAAACCAGACACACCTGTGCAGATATCGTAGTCTCCCTAGTATAGGAAATAAAAAGAAGAAATACAAATATAAAGATATAACGACTAAAAAGAATTTAGGCAGATAGGCAAACTAAACTGCATATGTCGCATGGTAATAATCAGCTTCTTTCTGGAGAGTTAACAACCTGGGATTGCAGATCAAAAATTGGAGAAATGGAAGGGCTGCAAGGTCAGCCAACATTTTGGCCCTAGCCTTTCAAGGTCAGTGAAGACTCAGGACATAGGAGAACCTATACTGTAATACCATGGAACTCAGTTGTGCCCCAAATTTTCTGATCAAGGAGATTATGGAGCCACAGAGAAATGTGATCAATGATGTGTGCCTAAGGAGAGTCACATGGAGAGAAACATTCTCTCAGGCTCTCACAGAGAGCAAACTGGTCAAGCAATGGCCGTGACTCATCCACATGACTAACACTGATAAAGGATCTACAGAGTGTGGTACAGGGTTACAGGATAAACCCTGAGGGTACCTAACTGACCTTATCTGATACAAAAGTTATATTTCTTGTTATATAGGTCTTGTTTTAACTCAGTCTGTTTTTTTTTTTTTTTTTGGTCTTTTTGAGACCCCAGCCCTTGTATTAATTGTTGAATCTGTCCTACTAATTTGATTTGAAACTGTCTCATTGCTCTTTGTTCCTCAATAAAATAAAATAAATGTAAAAAAATAAATTGCTGCTCTCCAGATAAGGAACAATAAGCAAATGACCCTCTTTTCATAGTTATTCCAAGCAAGTACTATTCCAATGCGTTCAATTGCTACAGCACAGGCATGGAGAAACATTCTTTCCCTTCTATGGCTATATTGTTTTAAAGACTGAGGGAATAAGTATAACTTTAATTATAATGAAATACAACAGCTTTAACAACTTTATGTTTATCAGTTTCCCTCTCAAAATCTCCCTAAAATGGGACAGATGTTTAAAAAGACAAAGTGGGAAAAAGATGCAATAGATAGAAGGTGCCAAATATTCTGGAAATGGCATGTGAAAGAAAAAACAGCTAACTGATGTAGCAAAAAGCCAGATCCCAGGGGTCTGCAGAGGGACCACCAAAAAACTAAGCTCATAGAGCCAAAGAATCCCAGAAAAGCCCAGGAATCAGAGGTAACAAGTTACCCCAGAGGCAGAGGCAGAGGTGAGATGGAGTTTACAACCGATGGATCAAGAGCCCCACTAAGGGGCCAGTGAGATAGCTCAGCTGACTAAGTGCCTGCTTAGGCAAGTGCAGGGATCAGGGTGCGATCCCCCGCCCCCGGGCCCAAGTGTGCTGAGCTGGCCACGAGACTGGGCATGGTGGCACACACCTATAATCCCAGGGCTTGGGAGGCTGAAACAGGAGGATCACTATGAGTCCAAGCTGCATAGTGAGACCCTGTACCAAATACATCAAAAACCAAAAAACAAAAAAACCTATAAGAAACAGAGGCATTGATGCAAGGATCTCTGTGAGTTCATTCAAGGCCAACCTGAACTACACAGACAAACTCTATCTCAAAAAGACTGAAAACAAAAAAGGAAAAGAAAGAAACTGGTAACTCTCAGAGCTCCTTCTTAATTCCACACAGTGACATGGCCAACCCTTTCACTATTCAGGAGAAGCTGGACTAGAGAGACACTAGGAATAGCAGAGGGTGATGTGGAGGCACAGCCAGGGGAAAGTCTCTCCCCTGCAAAGAAAGACCTCAAACCCACTCCCTGTTCCTCAGTCCCCAGAACACAGGCAGCAGATTAAAGGGTTCCCCTCCAGCTAAATCGATCTGCCCAACTGAAGATTCACCAATACTGGCATCTGAGGGTCTTCAAAGGAAGGGGTAAGCTACTACCTTGTCATCCAAATATGAAGCCCACTGGCCAATAATTATTCTCGGAATATTAAATACACATAATGCAAGGAGATAAGAAAAGCATCTATAAAATAAGAACAGGTTCCTGGGGCTGGGGAGATGGCTCAGTGAAATAAGCACTTCCCTGACAAGCACAAGGGACTGAGTTCAATCCCTGGTTCTGCAAAAAAAAAAAAAAGAACAGATTCCTACCAAAAATAAAAAGTAAAATTCTTTAAAAATTAAAATACAAGGGCGGGCCAGATAGCTCAGCAGATTAAAGCGCCAGCTTCACTCCTGAGGAACACTGAGACAGTGATTGAGACTTGGGTGGTGGTGCACGGCTGTAATCCCGGAATTTGGGAGGCTGAAAACAGGAGGAGCACTATGAGTCCAATCTGTGTAGTGAGGCCCTGTACTAAATACATAAAAAAGAAAAACATTTAAAATATGAAAGCAGAAATTTAAAACAGAATCTTGTAGAAAGATTTGAAGAAAAACATGGAAAATTTCCTTAAAAGGAGGACAAATGTACAAGGAACAGAAAAGAAAGTTAGAAGATCAACCCCAAGTTATAGCAACCAACTAATAGGATTTTCAAAGGGAGAAAAAAAGCAGACAATGGAATATATATATATATATATATATATATATATATATATATATATATATATATGCCTCATAACACAGAACTTGCATGCCCATCTTGAAAAGACTAAGTACACAGCACAGCAGGTGGGAAAACCTTAGTGTGAAATCCCAGATCCTGAAAACTTCCAGGGAGCTTTCATAGATTTCACACAAAAGGTCAATAAGAATGAAAACAACAGACATTAACGAAGACACTGACTTCTATAATGAACCAGGTTCTCAACAAAAGATGAAAGATAAAGACGTGTTCAGGCATGCAAAGTTTTTAAAAAACTATACCTTGGGCCAGGGAGATGGCTCTGTGGAATAAGCACTTCCCTGACAAGCGCAAGGGCCTGAGTTCAATCCCCAGTTCCACCAAAATAAATAAATAAATCTATACCTTATTTTAAGTGTAAAGTTGAAAAGGACAAAACCTCTCCACCAAATCAGGAGAGCATCAAAGAGAATGTGTAGGCTGCTGGGAGAGGACCTGCAGAGAGTGGAGCTTGGGGCAAGAGGTCAGGCTCTCCTAGACAGGGGAAGGCTGCAGAGGAGGCTGCAGAGAGAAGAAACCTCAGCTGAGAAGGTCTTGCTGCGCTTGAGCACACTGGAAAGGATTTAGAGAGTTATTCCAGAGACTTGCAGAAGAATGGATAAGAAACACTGGGAGAACTAACCACAGAAAACATAATCATAGTACGTCCTAGTATGCTGAGCAAGTCATATGTAGATATCCACAGTTATAATTATGTAAACGTGTAATACTGATTTAAATTGTGAGGGCTGGCCAAATAGCTCAGAGGACTGAAACACCTGCTTAGGCAGTTGCAGGAGTTGGGAGAGGGTGTGTGTGTGTGTGTGTGTGTGTGTGTGTGTGTGTGTGTGTACCCACGCATGCATGAGCATTGGGTAGGGATGTACAGACAGCTGAACCTATTCTTCTGTAGCAGGAAGTCCAAAGCCTCTGTCTACAACTGACGTACCAAGAAACAGTGGCATGCAGTTCATTCATTTTTCAGAATATGAGGGAGGAGGAGTGTGGAGAAATAACGAAGAGAGTTGAGAATTGTGACCTCAATTTTTGTGACAAGGGGGATTAAGAAATGGGAAGTCAAGAGATAAGGAAATGATGTCCTTCGTTACAAGCTGATTGGCAATTAAGTTTTTTTTTTTTTTTTGTCTTTTTGAGACAGGGTCTCACTATGCAGTTCAGGCTGGCCTGGAGCTCACTTTGTAGCTCAGGCTGGTCTCGAACTCGCAACAATCCTCCTGTCTCAGCCTCCCGAGTGCTGGGATTACAGGCATGCGCCACCACGCCCGGCTATGCAATTAAGTTTTAAAAAGTTATACTAATCATGTATGCTATTTTAATTTGGCCATTGAGAAAAAGGCCCTGAAATGTTAGCTGGTTGGCTGCCCCCAACCAATGGCTACTCAATATCTCACCTATTAAATTAAGAAGCTTCCAAAAGATCCATTTTGTTTAGGTAGCACCAAGCTCTCCACGATAATGTGTCAGAGAATCTGTCTGGTTCCCATCCCTTCAAGCACGGGGTCTACTTCTCTCTCTTGTCCAGCTCCACTATTGGGGCTGCTGGCAGAATGTCCCCTGTCCCATAGCCAAGTGCCACTCTTCTCCATTCATCTCCTTTACTGTTAACACTGGTTGACTCAGAGAAATGGCAAGTTGGACACAAAACAGACAAACCCCCATGCGAAGCTGGAGGCCGCCCAAAGTGCTTCTCTCATAAGGAGACTGACATTCCCTGGCCACCCACTATGTCCCAGGCCCTGGACTCTGGGCAGTTTTGCCTATCACTGTCTTAATTAAGCTTCCTAAAAACCCTAAGAGGTAGATTTTATTGCATTTATTTTGAAGGAAGACCTAGAGACAGTCTCCATGGCCAAGTCTCTCAGCCGCCAGGGGCAGCTCTAGGACACTGACCTGGCTCTCCTGACAGCTTGGAGGGCAATCTTCCCATAGTGCCAGGAGTCTTGGATGGCATTGAAGCAATAGCCATGGGCAAAGAACAGCCACACCCTGGCTCCGCAGCTGGCCTCTGGTCTGGGGGCACATGGCCCTGAGCCCAGGCCTTGTGCAGTGAGACTGGCAAGGGCAGTGGCTGGGGAGGGGAGAGAAGACACTTGCTTACCCATGAGCAGCCTCCGTTTCACTCGCTTATCCCCATCTGCCACCGATGTGGCATTGCTCTCTGTTACCTCCAGGCCAGGGTCTTCTCTCTCTATAAGGGAAGGAAAGGCCAAATTCCCCAGCTGAATGAGACAGGCTACCCATCCCCTGCATGAGCACTTCTGATGGAATTCCAAGGCGCAAGGACAAGGGCAGATGTGACTCTGTTCAATCAATATTATGTCCTAGTGAAGCTGTGTGGGAAACACATTAAATGGCCACAGATCCTTACAAATATTCCATATGGAGAAGGTTTTGAAAGAACAATGCACTGACCAAGGAGCCACTGCAAAATTCAAGCTTCAGACTCACTCCAGGAATGTTACTTCAGAGTGAAAAGAATCTTGGGTCTAGATAGCTCTAAAATAGAGCTAGTGAAGGATGAACTCCTCAGGGCAGAGCAGACAGCCTGCAGGAAGCACACATCCCCCACTCCTGCTAACCAGAAAGCCTGCCACCACAACGGTCATCCTGACCCTCTGGATGCTTCGGGAGCAGCCTAGTGCAGGGGAGGAGGAAGGGCTTTCTAAGGTCACACAGGGAGAGCAGCACTTCCAGCCCAAAGCTGGAGCCCTCCCCTGGGCACCCCTGGGAGGGTGGGGAATGCACAGAACCACCACCAAGGGTTTTCACTGGGGAGGTGGTGCAGGCTGAGGCAGAACCCCCAGGTGTGGGGTCACCACTCACCCAGGCAGCTCCTCCCGTCCATGTGCAACTTGTACTGTGGGTGGCAGCTACACTCAGGGCCTTCAGCTGTGTCTTCACAGGAGTGCTGACACCCACCGTTTCCATGGTTACAGGTCACTGGAAACAAAATGAATCAATACATAAAGCAGTGAGGTTTCCCCAACCAGGACTGTGTTTGCTCTGGAGGAACTCGATTCTTCATTCTGCAAGGATCTGAGCACCTCCTATGTGCCAGGCACTAAGCATAAAAGATAACTGCCATTCACATTCTATCCATATCTGTAGAAAGCAAACAACCATGATACAAGTTGTAAATGCTGATAAACTAGAGTTTTGAACAAAGTCACACAGCAGGGCGGAAATGTGTGTATGTGTTGAGAGGAGGTCACTAAGGAGAAGGAATTATACCAAAATTCTAGACTAATGCTCTGCTCTGTCTACAGAAGTTTGCCTGTTACCACAGCTATTCTGTAGCTTTGAGAAATCTCACTTTATCACTGAAACATAGTGACATTATTTAACTTGTACATATGTTAGGATTTCTCTCAGCAGACTCCATCTGGATTCATTAAAAGAGAAGATAATCAGAGGAAGTGATTCTGAAGACAATTAATGCAAATTAACTGATAATTATGAAAACTATGCATGAATGTATTGATGACAGGCCAAAACTAAATTTAAAAAGCCAGCTATAAAACTATCTGTTCATCAAACTGTTCACCTTTAGCAAAGAAAATTGGAAGGGGAGATTTTATGCTATCTTTATGCACTTGCAAGTGTTTGAATTCTTACATAGGCCTTTGTAATATTTCTAATCAAAAAGGACTAGTTACATATATGCAATGTGGGAAGAAAGCTGTTCTATGATTCTAGACATATAAAATTTGTGTGTGTGTGTGTATAACAACTAAGTCAAAATATGGGAAAAAAGTTGAAACAACTAGTTATGTCTAATTCTGGATATTTGTTTTTCTTTTTTGGCGGAACCAGGGATTGAACTCAGGCCCTTGTGCTTGCCAGGGAAGCACTTATTCTACTGAGCCATCTCCCCGGCCTCATGTTTTCCTTAATTCTCATATGCTATAACAAACTATTTAAGCAGCGATATCTTACAAATATTTAAATTTTTTTTAATGTGTTTGGTACAGGGTCTCACTACACCCTCCTGTTCTCAGGCTCCCCAGCACTGGGATTATAGGTGTGCGCTACTATGCAGGGTCTCTGTGGCCCCCTCAGCACACCGGGGGTGGGGCCGGCAAGGCAACAATTTTATTCTTTTTGTATTTAGTACAGGGCCTCACTACATAGATCAGACTTGTAGTGACCCTCCTGTTCACATCCTTCCCAGTGCTTGAGATTACAGGTGTGCACTACTACACCCAGTCTCAATTGCCCTCTCAGCGTGTCTTGGGAGTAGGGCAAGCACAGCACACCGAACATTTAAATTAAAACAAAATTATTTTCCAGGCGTTCTTATTCTAGCAGTTGGCCCCTGAAAAACTACAGTGCTGAGAATCTGGCTGCACAGGTGAGTCTTGGAAGACCTGGAGTCCTCCTCTCAAAGAACTGGAGGCTAGAAGGCCCTGCTCAACTCCCTCAGGGGCAGCCTGACGGAATCTGTGAGAGCCTGGCAGAATCTGCTGTTTGAGGGGGGTGGTGGCATTGGCAGGTTTCGAGGCCACTCTTTGTTTCAGCCTGGAGACAATGGAGAAAAATGTCTCACTGGGAAACCAGGTCCTCGTGGTAAACAAGACATCTGTAGGAAGCTGTTGAGAGTCTCTGCCCACAGCCTAGGAAAGAGTTCCTGGAGGGAAACCCTCTATTTTCTCTAGCATAAGTAGTGGTTTAGGAACACCATTAATTGTTAGTTGCTTCCTGTTGTCCATTAGGGTTTTGTTACCAAAATCACTGTGAGGCAGCTGTGTCCATATTGTGCACACCCCCACTCACCCAAGCATTAAACAAGTGCACATTGAGCACACCCTGTGGTAGGTCCCAGGGAAAAACTGAGAGGCAAAAGTGAGACAAGGTCCCTGACCGGAATAGCTCACAGCTGGGGACCTAGACATTCAACACACAATTCAGCCCAGTGCCATGCAGTACGATTGGGGAATAAACGAAGTGCTGTGGGAGCCAAAATACACAATGGCTGCCGTCAGAGGCCATGGAAGGGCTTCTGACGTAGGGCAGTGTGGTGATTTGAACACAGCTTTGCAGTTGGGAGGACATGGGGTTGAAAATTAATTTGCCACTTCACTCCCGGTATGACCTTGTTCCTTTGCCTTATTCACAACTTTCTCAACTGAACATGTGAATAATCATCCTTGGCTCATAGGAGGTCTTGTAGGAATTGAAGGGGATATGGTACATCCATTGCAAGTCTTCGCATGAAATAAATCTCCTTTAAAAGTAGCCATGATCTTTAGCATTATTAGATATCAGGATGTTGAAGCTTGAGTGAGCGTTCACCACACCAGGGGCGGAGGAGGGCTGGAAAAGGCTTAGAGGGATAAGGGGTGTTCTCCAAAGGGCAAGGAATTTAGTGTCTGTAGAAAGGACACAGATGAAGCTCATAAAGGAAGCAGGGACCAGATATCAAAGAGCTGTGACTGCCAGAAGAGGAAATCTGACTTTCTTCTACCAGAACAGGGAGATCTGTCCCCGAACATTAATGTTGTTTTCTCCTGAATTCCATCCCCTTCTCATGAGCTTCTTACCGATCTCGCGCACCCAGCCCCTGCAGGGGAGCGCCCTGCTGCAGTGGACGCGGCCGCGGCACCTGCTGGAGGACAGCGCCTCTGTGCCATGCAGCCCCGTCTCTGACGCTCACAGAAGGCAGCCTCGGGTATTGTGGTCCCAGTGTGGTGCAGCAGCCCTTCCTACTTACAGATGCAGTCTCTCTGGTTCTTGGCCAGCTCGAAACCGGGTCTACACTCGCAGGCAACGCCGCCCCTCGGGGCCTCCTTGCAGATGTGGCTACAGCCATGATCCTTGTTCATGCAACTCAGGCCCTCTGCAAAACAGCAGCAGGTAACTAGTCTGCCAACAGCATTCCCAGGGGAGCTGCAGGGGACTGGGAGTGGGGAGAGCCACAGACCTGCCCTCCTTAGTTTCCATTAGCTTCATTTGCTTTCTTTTCAATGTATTGGTTCTCACTACATAGATAGGACTAGTGATGATTCTCTGGTTTTCAGCCTCCCAAGCACTGGTATAACAGGTGTGCAACACACACCCAGTCTCAACTGCTGTCTTAGTGTGCCCTGGGGGCAGGGCCAGAATGGCAGGCTGGGGATTGAATCCCGCCCGCCCGCTGCACTCTGCATAAGCAGGTGCTTTAGTCCCCTGAGCTATCTGGCCGGCCTTAGCCTCACATTTAAAAAAAAAAAGAGATATGAGGGCTAGGGAGACGGCACAGTGGAATAAGTGCTTCCCTGGCAAGCACAAGGGTCTGAGTTCAATCCCCTGTTCTGCCAAAAAGAGAGAGAGAGAGAGAGAGAGAGAGAGAGAGTGAGAGAGAGAGAGATGAGCTGGAAACACAGCTCAGTGGCACAGCACTTGGCTAGCATGTGTGAAGCCTGGGTTCAATTCCCTAGTACTAAGAAAAAAGAATAAATAAAGAATTACAATCAAGCTGAGCCAATTAACAGAGACATGGAAGATTTCTTGTATCTCCCAAGAGACATGATGTCTCCACTCTCCTAAGGAGGCAGTAGTTCCTCCCCTGAAAATCTTCGGCTGTCTGCTGGGTATGGATCGGAGCCTGCTGAGCCACGAATGAATTTCCAGATGTGGCTAGAATTGATGATCTTTCTGCCACAAGCCTCCCACCAGACTTTTATCACTGCTGTATTTGTATTCACTGATCAGAAATGCAAACCTTTCATATACCCTTAAGGATCTTTTACAAAAACCATCAGCGCTCCTCTCCACTCCAACGAAAGCCAAACTTTGTGGGGCTCGAGAACTACTGTATTTGGCATTATCTGCTGGGGCCTCTCCTGTGTGGCTGGTCTCTGTTGGGCCCTCCCTCTGCTGCCAACAGACAGGAGAGAGGCTGTATACATACGGCTCCGTGAGTTGCTCTATAATTTTTTCAGGTGTACTTTAAATTTCTATGAAGGAAATGTAGTCTTGTACTAATGGTGAGAATGGAGACAGGTGGTAATGATCTTGATGGTTTTACATGCATCTAAGTATGGGGCAATCGCCAAGTAAACTCCATTGTGGGTTACCCGTCTTCTGCCTCAACTTGAAAGCAGTTGCTTGGGGCCTTGCTACGCGCCAGCACTCAAGAGATCACCTGTCACAGGCAGGCACATCCTCGGGACACCTGTGAGGTAGGTTCCGCCTTCTCAAGGACCCACCACATATAGCTGGCTGGACTCATGCGGGGCAACTCAGAAACATCCTCGAGAATAGGATTTGGTTCTCCTTGACTCTAGGAGCAAAGATACTTTTAATTCTGAAAGTGGCACTGTTTAAACACAACTATAAGAATCTTTCATTTAATTTTTCAAGAATCCAACACTAGCCCTAAAACTTTATCGCCTTAGGCTCCAGGGAAGTCATGGGCCTCCTCTCTCACATACAGCCGCCCACCTGCGTATCATGGAACAAAGGTTTCAACCCCAACGGGTGCCATTCCTACTCCAAAAGACAGTGCAGAAGCTAAGACATGCCCTGCTCTCCTGAGTGTCTCCAAAAGCACTGTGCTTTTCCTCTGACAGCCCGGAGCTGCCTGTGTTCCAGTGCCCGATCCACTACGCACCGCTAGGATCCCCCAGCCCCCAAGGGCTGCCGTCAAGCAGCACGGAAAGCTTCATGCTGATCCCATGCAGAGCTCTCTCTCTGCTCTGACTGGTAGCTTACAGAGGTGTCCCTCGCTCTCTGGTACTGAGAAGGGATAGGTCCTGCAGAGATAGCATCCTGGCTTACAGAGGTGTCCCTCGCTCTCTGGTACTGAGAGGGGATAGGTCCTGCAGAGATAGCATCCTGTCCTTCTGAGGAGGCCTGCCAAACACTTTGTCTTTGGGTCGGGTCGGGAAGCATTTGAAAGAACTGTGCCAGGAACACCCAGGGTAACTGTAACAATACCCAAGAAAAGGTCAGGACTATCTGGAAAGAACCCTCCCCAAATGGGTCATTTCATCTTCACTGTCTTTTTTTTTTTTAATTTTAGGGAATTGTCTACAGGGTGTTCAGGATCTCACTACTAGATCAGATTCATAGTGATTCTCCTGTTCACAGCCTCCCAAGTGCTGGGATTACAGGCACCCCGAAACCCCCAAGCCCAGTCTCAATCGTGGTCTCAGTGTGCCCCAGGGTCAGGACTGGCATGGCAGACCCGGGGATAGAACCCCTGGCCCCTGTGCCTGCTTGCAGGCATTTTAATCCGCTGAGCTTTTTGGCTGACCCTATTCACTATCTTTTACACTGTTTACATGTCCGTTAAGATGTCTGCAATGTGGCTTTTTCTGCTTCAGAACAATTGAGTGCAAAATAAATAAACAAATATAAAATACTGTGTTTCCCTGATAATAAGACTTACTTGGAAAATAATCAGCCTTGGAAACCAAAGATAAAAAATGCCAACTCCAGTCAGCCTATCCCTGTCTTAGTTACCATTACAGAACAATGACCAGACAAGAAGATAGTCAGCTTCTGCATGAGACAACTAACTAGGGTTAATTTTACAGCTAGGTCTTATTTTTAGGGAAACACAGGCTGGAGCTAGGTGTGGTGGTACACACCTATAATCCTGGTACTCTGGGACACTGAGGCATGAGGATCACAAGTTTGAGTCCAACCTGGGCAACTTAGTGACTTAGTGAGATCCTATCTTTAAAAAAAAAAAAAGTGCTGAGGATGGAGCTCATTGTGAAGGCCCTGGGTTCACTCCTCAGCACCAAAACAAAGAAAAAGAATAGCCAGGTGCTAGATGTCATCCAGACCAACAGAGAAGGTGTTCCCTGTACCCTATCTTATCAGGCTAGGCCTAAAGTTAACAATATGTTGGCGGAAATGAAAAAGCTGGTCACTAGAAGCCGTTCGGAATGCCTGACTTAAAACAGGCCGCTGTTGGGGAAGCAGACAAATCCGGTCCCAAGTGGGAGACCAACAGGGACCCCGGCTGTCCTGGACCCACTGGGTAGTCATATCTCAGAGGGTCCTTCACCAGGAGGCACCAGAAATGCTCCATGCTCAGGGTGCCACTCCAGGAGACCTCTGGAAACTGAAAGTTAAATAAGCCTTGAGAATGGGGCCAAAAAATGTTACATAAAATGAGAAAAGAGGCCCTGCTGGGGCTCCAGGGCCTTCCTCATCGTGCTGCCACCTTCCCATCACCCTGCTCCAGCAGCACAACACCAGCTAAATATTCTCAGTACAAACAAAACAAAAGAGAAATGCTCACGTTGAGAGCCTGAGCACCCATGAATAGGAACAAAAGCAGGCTGGGCGTGATGTGTTTCCCTCCAGCCTACCCCCATTACATGGGTGAAAACACACAGTCTTCTATCAGAGCTTTGGGGTCTCAAAGAATTAGAAAAACATCAATAGCTTGAGCTTTCCCTCAGAACCTCTACTACAGAACACTTAGTAAAGAATCAGTAAAAACAACAACCGTGCTAGAAAATAACCTGTGGTGTTGCCTACTGTTTTTAGGGTATCCAATGTGGATTTTAAAGTCTATTTTAATACAGTTTCTAAGAGCTTAATATGCACATCAGGGAGTAAGCCCTAGAGGAACGTTGTTTATAGGTTGCTCTATTTGAAGAACTAAAGGCCCAGGATGGAAGGGGCCATCGTTCCAAATCACTGTAATCTGTTGGCATGCGCTGACTCGAATCTGCCAAGCAGTGAGGTCGAAGCCCAACAGAAAACCAGAGAGCGTTTCCAGACCACAACTCAGATTCTTGGGTTTGGGTTTTAGTTCCAGATGAGTATGTTCATTTTAAATGCTCTTCAGGGGATCCAAGAATGTCTGAATTGTTGAAAAATTTAGACAACACAGCTTGCAGAAAGGAGCTGCAGTTGTAGTTACCTTTGTTGTGAGGAGCCTGTGTCTCTAATCAGCCTAGGAGAGGGCTGAGCCTCTGGAAGCTCAAGGGTAAGAGATGAATGGAATCCCCTCAAGCTGCCCATGATGGGGTGGGATCCATGCTGTGTGTGCAAGCAATGGCATTCCCTCCAGGTGCCTGTCTCCACACCCAGCCACCTCGAGGCGGCTTGAAGCACCCAAAGGGTGAGAGACCCTGAGACAGGTCACTCTGCACTGTGACCCCTTGCATTCCCACCTTCACTACGGCCTGCTGTGGACTTCAGTGTACACCAGAGAGTCCAGAGAACCTGGCAGGAAAATGAAACCCAACCGCCACCAACAGCCTCATCTAGAATGAGATTTTTTAAAAATAGCTTTGTGGGGCCGGCAAGAGTGCCTCTTTGGCAGAGCACAGGGGCCAGGGTTCGATCCCTGGTATGCTGTGCTGGCCCTGTCTATGGGTCGGGGCGCCCTGAGATGGAGACCGAGACTGGGTGTGGTGGTGCACGCCTGTAAGCCCAGCACTTGGGAGGCTGAAAACAGGAGGATCACTACAAGTCCGATCCACGTAGTGAGACCTGTAGACCCTGTAAGTCCCGTCCTAGATACAGGACAAAATATATACATAGCTTTCTGATTAAAGGCAGCCTGTGTGACTGCCTGGCCCTAAATGCTGGACATGAGCAGCCTTAGCCATCAAACCACTGGCCCCCCAGTGGTGTCTCTGATAACTGATCTTCGTACCCAAAGAAGCATTTGAGTTAGTCAGAAGGTATGAACCTTTATTCTTAGAAAATGAGACAAAATCATCTTCCATGAAGAAACCCTTGCAAAGTCACTAGAACAATAAATCTGCAAACTTGTGATTAAGTAGAAGAACTTGAAATGACCTCACTCTTAAGATATGAGAATTAAATAAGCAGCACATGGTAAAGGAGTTAATAGTCTAATATTTAAGGCGTTTGCCCTAATCATAGGCAGATGCAACCACAAGAGAAACACAGCCACTACTATGTGGCTTTTTTGGCTTAAGAAGGATTAAAAGGATGATATTTGGTTAAATATAACGGATTAGCCATATGTCCTGAATGCCCCTTCCTCCCAAGATGCCACCAAAGTGACAAGCATGAAAAAGGTGTCAATTCCAACTGAAGAGCTTGACGAGGTTCTGCGAATTAATGAGAGAGCAGTGGGGAGTGCAAATGGATGAAAGAAGCCAGTGTGGACAGCTCCCAGGGAGGGAGTTCGCCTGCCCCTTGGAGCCCTGAGGCTCCGCGTTCTAAAAGGTGAGACACAGAATGGACCAGAACTAGCCTGGGGCTGGAGCTGGGGCAATTTAAGGCCAGTTTCCACAGAAGGACCCAGCCCCCTCCCACCCACCGGAGCAAGGGGCAGGCTCGCACTGGTGTTGTGGTTTTCGGCACCTTTTTGAAAAACTTGGCAGATCATCCATCCTATTGCTCCAGAGACATCTAGCCCTGTTTGCAAGGTACTCTATTTAAAGATTAGAATCAGAGTATGAAAGTGTGTGACGACCTCAGAGCTCCGCCAGACAGGCCCTGATTTTGCCAGGTGAGGAAAGTGAAGGTAAATAACTCGCCCACAGTTCCCGGGAGCACAGCAGACTCTTCCTCACACCTCCAGATCATCTATATGGTGTGGGGGGGACCTCTCGGGTGTGGCTCGGCCTGCTGCTCCCGGCAGGGCAGACGTACAGTACCTTCTGAGCGGTGAATGCACGTGTGCTGATTGTCACTCAGGAAAAAGCCCTCCTTGCAGCGGCACTCGTAGCTCCCCAAGGCGTTGACACAGGTGTGCTGACAGCCACCATTGTTCTCCAGGCATTCGTCCACATCTGGAGAGGGAGAGGGACTATTAGCCTTCACTTCTACAGCTGTTTCAAATGCCCCGCCCAGCCTGGCAAGCGGACTTGAAGGCCCTCTTCCATCCCGCATCACAGAAGCTCTCAGAACCAAAGCTTCTGGGACCTGCAGATGACTAACACAGGCTTTTCAGGTGCGGGGCTCACCGGGCCTGGCCCCTGGCGCAAACACGAGGTCGGCAGCTCAGTTACCTTCTACTGAACACCTTTGCTTTCCAAGGCTTGGTGCTAGATGGCAAGATAACATTCCTGGAGCGGGGAGGAGAGGGAAGGAGACGACTACCCAAATGATTCTGAGGCAAGGTGAAAGGTAGCAGAGGAAAGAGAGGTCACATCTGATTGTGTGGCGTTGGCAGGGGCTTCGTGGAAAACCTGGTAAAAGTTGGGCCCTGAGGGTCTCTTCAATTCTAAATCCTGAGAGAAGAGATGGCAGGCAGGGGAGGGAGTGTGAGCTGGCGCACAGAGGCTGGGAAACGAAGTACTCAGTGAGCCACTTGATTTGGCTGGAGCACAGGGGACATGGAGGGAGAGAGACTGTGGTCACACGTGGAATCTTGAACTCCAGCAAAGATGCTCCTAGTTCATTTGGGAGATAGCTGCTACCACTGGAGCAGGGGAGACAGAGGTAGACCCTGAGTTTGGAGAAATTAGGGAGGCACCCGAGGTATAGGGCACGGGGAAGAGGAGAAAAGAAATCCAGGGAGTCAAGCTGCACAGGAACACACCTGAGATGGCTGTGACCATGCTGCCCTTGCATGGGACAGAGCTAGGGAGGGCAGGGCTTTGCTGGGACAGCAGGCACAGAAGACTAGATGGGCAAGGCACTCATGAGGCTCGTGTCAACTTTCCCTTGCTCCTCCAAGGATGAAAAGTTGACATTGAGGCTGTGTAGAAAAGAAACATGGGAAAAACCAGCACTCGTGCAGACACGAGCACGGAGCCACAGCTGTCCCTTCTCCAAAGGCAGGGTGGGCTGGTGATGTAGGTCCTGAGAGAATCGAAGAAGAGTGTGGGAAAGCCAGAAAGTGGGGTAGAAGGGGGCAGAGAAAGAATTTTGGGCAGTGTTGGAGCAAGCAGAGGAGAGAGCAGAAATCCCAGAAGCCATGAAGAAGGCAGGGTGGAAAGAAGGCTTCTCTGACCTGTTCTTGTCACACCATGGGGACCTTCCTTCTCCATGGCTGGTACATCCTACACTCTGCTGTACTGGGACATTTACCTATCTACATCCTCAAAACCCTTTGCCTGGACATCTCTGCTAGACTGCAAACTCCTTGAGGACAGAATTTTGGTCATAATTAGCACAGCCCTGAAGCATGGTAGGCACTCGTGAACTGCTCAGTGCACAAACAAGCAGGGGAGTGAAGCCTCACCAGAGCCTGAGGGAACACCCAGAAGAGCCTCAGACACCACCAAGACTCTACAGAATGCTGATTTGCAAAGCAATTTATTTCACCCGTCGAAATTCTCATGTGTCTATCACTAGCTCCTGGGCATATCTGTAACCAGAAAATTCACATTTAAATATCTGTTATCTGGTTTCAAGCCTTAGATCTTACAGGCATCTGTCCTCCCACACTACCGGGCAGATGCCTGACTAAACTGATGGGACCCGAGCCATCCCCTAAAGCCTAACAAACTCGCCCTTGTCTATGCCAAAGGCCAAAGGAAGCACATTCCAGAAGATGGCTGTGCTGGGTGCACCTGGCCTAGATGTCCACGGGAAGGACTCACGGTGAGCAGGAGGAGTCTGTCTCCCGAGCACCACATGCTGGGTTGGGTACGAGCAAAGGCACACTGGTCTTAGCCTGTCACTTTTAACTTACTACATCTCTCCAAAGCAATCAGAAATGTGTCACTAGGCTGGGAGCCACACTACAACCAGATAAGTACAACAATGCATGCATTCATATACATAAATGTACGTATATTACCAGGCTGGCAAGTTTCTCCAGCCTTCAAGACAGGGTTCTCAACCTATGCTAGCACGCAGATGCTGGGATGCCTCCTCCAAAGACTACTGTGTGGTCAGGAGGCTGACGTGAGGAGTCGTCTCAGAGAACGCAAGAAGCTGCTACTCCAGAAGTTTCAGCTCCAAGCTTCTTACCTGTCACAGAGTATGTCTGTCCGCCCCAGTGTGAATGCAGCAAAGTCTCTGTGTGCTGGTTTTACACTTTCAAAGGAATTTTTAAAGAATCCCTAGCCCTATAGATATGCTCAGGGTCTCTCTAAGCAGCTACGGTAATCAAGTACACAGAGAGGCCCTGAGGAGGAGAAATGAAGATATTCAGCTGAAATATTTGTGGTATGGGCTCAGGCAAAGCAAGACTCCAGGCATCAGGGCGTCTGACCAGGCCTGTACGCAGAGCCACTCCGCCCAGCCCTGGCCCAGGTCCTGAAAGCGGGGATGGTTTGCTTTGGCTCCTAGGGAGCTCACGCTTCCCCCAGGCTGTGGATCAGAGCACAGCAGTAATGACCAGGTCCACAATCAGACATGAAGCCTCAACATGCCACTGCTGGCAACTCAAAGGGAAATTTCCCTCTGAAAATGGAAGACAAAACACAACAGACAAAAATCCCATACTCTTATGATTCCTAACAAATTACCCATGAAAAGGGATTTCCTTTTCCTGAGTTTTAAACTTATCTCAATTTCCCCCTATCCTCAAGATTGTTCTCAAAAGTGCCTTTTTTGTGGTGCTGACTGCCTGAAGTCTCCTGAGGGGTTACCACTTCCCCAGCCTTTGACCAACTTTTCCTGACAGCTTCTGGCTTGCAAAGCCACTGTGGAGCCAAGACTGAAGTCTCCCACAAGCACCAAAGGAAAGGACCGTGGCTACCTCAGGATGGAGCTCCAGGTGATTCTGAAGGGGATAAAGGTCACATCTAGGTTGAGTCCCAAACAGGACTATTCCCTCACCACACCAGAGCCCTACCACTGAAAACGCCAGTTCTGCATGGATTCTTCTAGGGCCTTTGCATGCTGCTGTCAAAGCATCTTTATTAGATCAAAAAACTGGCCATTTCCACCATGCCATAAAGGGGCACTTGAATAATTATCCCCGCAGAGCCACAGCCTTGATCAAGCCGGTCAACTCTTCTCAGGTCAACCACATGAACTATAGGTCAACTACAGACACCAGCAGGTCAACGACATGAAGGTCATTACCACAGAGGACCCTGCTGCCATGTGTCTCCCACACAGTCTTCCTGTCAGCTGACAACACTTGCCTTTAAAAAGCAAACCACAAACATCTACCAACCAGGTGTACTGTGCCACTTGAAGACTGTCCAGCACTCAACTCTATCCAATTGCTTGCTATTTCTAAGTCCTATTTTATCCCTGGCACAAAGAACTAATGAAAACAACACTTCTTGAAGTCTCTAATTCAGGAATGGAAACTAACAGATGTTGCTGTTGTACAGAATACCAGGAGAATGTTCATGGAAAGTTTCTGTTTTATTCTCTGTCTTTCAAGAAAAGGGGTGGGGGAGACTATCGGGTAATGACTCAAGCACACATTTGAAATCCTCAGGACAAGGAGTTTTACCTAATTTCAGGAAAAAAGGTATCTATAAGATTAATGAAATAGTTATAAGTCAAGATTGTTTCAACCCCAAACCAAAGATATTACAGGTGACAAGTTAATGTTAGAAAATCAATAAATAGAAATGACAATGTCTGCCCATCTCCTTGGGGTGATGAAGGATTTATATTATGAATAACTATATAAAAACTAAAACAGGCTGGGTGTGGTGGTGCAGGCCTGTAATCCCAGCACTCGGGAGGCTGAGGCAGGAGGATTGTTGTGAGTTCGAGACCAGCCTGAGCTACAAAGTGAGCTTAAGGCCAGCCTGAACTGCATAGTGAGACCCTGTCTCAAAAAGACAAAAAAAATTTAAATAAATAAACAAATAAAAACTAAAACATTTTACCTGATTTTCTAGCAAGGAGTCTGATTTCTTGGGGGTCAAAAAGCACAGGTCTCCCATACCCTTTTTTGTCTTAATAAGTAAGTTTTCACCAAAGGAAAGAAAAGGGAGGAGATGTTAGAGAATGGGTACCAGAGAATTACCATTTCTAAACGTTTTTCTTACCAAGACAATTATGCCCGTCGTGAGCCAACATGAAGCCATCAAAACAAGTGCAGCGATAATTGCCTGGAATATTTAAGCAGTCATGGACACAGCCTCCATTGAGTTCATTTCCACATTCATCAATGTCTGAGGAATAAAACAGAAATAAACCAAACAGGTACAGTTTCTTTGGGAGACATATGCATTTACCCCATTTCTCAGAATCCAGCCTAAAGCAAGAAAATAAATATCTACAAGGTTACATGCATCAGCAATATTTGTAATTACAAATTACTGGAAACAGCCTAGAAGTCAATAAACAATACAAAAGTTTAATAAATATAGCGCAACTGCCTGTTAGAGTGCTGTGTAGCTATATTTTTAAAAAGGAAGAGGAAGAGGAAAATCTCTAAATTGATTTGGAGTGATTTCCAGAATGAACTCTTGAAAGAAAAAAAAAAACCAAAATGCTTCTACAGGCCTGGCCAAATAGCTCAGTGAATTAAAGAGACTGCCTGGCAAGCACAAGGTCCTGAGTTCGATCCCCTGTACCACATAAATAAATAAAATTTTTGAGCCAAATGAGATAGTGCCTCCCTGTAATCCCAGTTATTCGGGAGGTTGAGGCAGGAAGTAGCGAGCTCAGTCACAGCTTGGACAATTTACTGCAACCCCATCTCAACATTAAAAAAATAAAAAGGGATGAGAATGTAACTCAGTGCTCCCTGGGTTCAATCCCCAGTACTACCATCAATCAATCAACTAACCAATTTATTTATTTAGTTTTTTTTTTTTTTTTTTTTTTGTCTTTTTGAGACAGGGTCTCGCTATGCAGTTCAGGCTGGCTTTAAGCTCACTTTTGTAGCTCAGGCTGGTCTCGAACTCACAACAATCCTCCTGCCTCAGCCTCCCGAGGGCTGGGATTACAGGCATGCACCACCACGCCCGGCTATTTATTTAGTTTTGAACCACAAAAGATAATAAGAAAATGAAGATAAGCTACATGTTAGTAGAAAGTATAAAGCCTTCTAAAGGATTTATGAAGAACTCATAATAATAAAAAGACAAATGACTCAATTTTTAAATGGGCAAGAGATTTAAATAGACCTATTTCACCAAAGATGCCATGCAAATGGTATATAAACACATTAAAAATGTTCAATTCCTTAGTAATTAGGGAAATGATAATTTAAACCACCACTGGAATAAAAAAGATAGACTACAGGGGACTTGGGGAGATGGCTCAGCAGTATACGTGCCTGCCTGGCAAGCATAAGGTCCTGAATTCGATCCCCAGTACCACATACACACAAAAAGATAACTACAAATGGTATAAGGATGTGGCTAAGTGGTAAGCCCTTGTACATTGCTGGTGGGAACATAAAATGGCATGGCCACTTTGGAAATCAATTTGTAGTTTCTTTCACTCTCTTTTTAAGGCCTGGGGAGATGGCTCAGTAGAATAAGCACTTGCCTGGCAAGCACAGGGTCCTGAGTTTAATTCCTAGTACCACAAAAAAAAAAAGAAAAAAAAAAAAAGATATCTCCTCTTTTTTTTTTTTTTGGCGGAACTGGGGATTGAACTCAGGCCCTTGTGCTTGCCAGGCAAGTGCTTACTCTACTGAGCCATCTCCCTGGCCCCAATATCTCCTCTTTTTAAATAAATAGTTCAGTACTATGAAATTACTTGTAGTGTGGAGTTACCACCACCATTCATCACCATAACTTTTTATCTTGTAAAACTGGAATTTTTTATCCATTAAGCCACCACCCTCAATGTTTCCCTCTCCACCAGCCCCTGGCAGTCACCGTTCTATTTGTCTGTGATTCTGCCCACTTCAAATGCCTCATGCTTGTGGACTCAGTCATTATTTGTCTTTTGGTAATAGCACTGTGTTCTCCAGGTTCATTCGCGTTGTTGCATGTGACCAGGGACAAATAATATTCCATGTGTGTATGGACACTGCTTATCCTTCGCCCTGTCAGCGGACACTTCAGTTGCTTCTACTCTGGCTACTGTGAATAACGCTATGCACATGAACACAGCTCCTTAAAACTTTCCTAGCAATTCATCTGGATGCATAGCCAGAGGTAGCATTGCTGGATCATACAGCAATTCTATTTTTAATATTTTGGAAACCACCACACTGTCCTCCATAGGGGCTATCGCACTTCATACTCCCACAGTAGTACATGAGGGTTCTAACTTCTCCACATCCTGACCCACACTTATTTCTGCTCTGTTCTGTTTTTTACAGTCATTCTAATGAGTATGAGTGAGAGCTCACAGTTCCAACTTGCATTTCCCTAATTGTCAGTGCACTTATTGGCCAAGTGTACATTTCCTTTAGAGAAGTGTCTACTCAGGTCCTTTGCATAATTAGGTTTTTAAACTGTATTATCTGGTACTGAATTCTCTTTTTTAGATATTAATTTTTTATTAGCTATGACTTGTGAATATTTTCCCCTCTTCTGGGAGTTGTTTTCATAACCTATTGATATCAACTTTTTAAATTTATTTATTGTCTTTCTGAGACAGGGTCTTGTTGTGCAGTTCAGGCTGGCCTGAGCTCACTTTGTAGCCCAGGCTGGTCTCGAACTCGCAAGGATACTCCTGCCTCCGCCTCCTGAGTGCTGGGATTACAGGCGTGTGCCAGCATGGCTGACGTCTTCTTTCTTTCTTTCTTAATGTTTTTGGTTGTTACAAGGCCTCATTAGCAGCTCAGATTCCTAGTGATTCTGTTTTCAGCCTCAGCTTCGGGATTACAGGCGTGTGCCATCACGCCCGGACTCTGGCGTGCGTGTGCCCTGCCAGTGGGACTGGCGCAGCGCGTGGTGCAGGGGATCAACCCACGGTCCCCGCACTTGCCTAAGTAGTGCTTTAGTCCACTGAGCTATCTCACTGGCCCCGACATCTTTTTTTTTAACTGAACAGCTTTTATTAGTATTTTATTGGTTGATAGAAGCTCAAAATTTCTCCTTTTAAGGAGTTAAGCGAATAAGATTGGTTTTTCAAAATAGGTTTTGAAATGTGGGTTATGAATTTATTTTATTTTTATTTTTTTTTTTTTTTGGTCTTTTTGAGACAGGGTCTCACTATGCAGTTCAGGCTGGCCTTAAGCTCACTTTGTAGCTCAGGCTGGTCTCGAACTCACAACAATCCTCCTGCCTTAGCCTCCCGAGTGCTGGGATTACAGGCATGCGCCACCACGCCCGGCTTACTGGGTTATGAATTTATTTCCTATTAATTTTTATTTTATTTTATTCTATTGAGAGACAAATATCAATAAGACGGTTTGAAATCTGATTAATAGGACATTTTCAATAATTAATACATTTTACATTGTTATATTCTTGTGGATCCATAGTACAAGAAGCACACAGGATATCCTGTCCAAACACTATTACTACAAATCGTTTGATTCACAAAGTTTTTTCATCATTTTCATGATGTCCAATTTGTCTATATTTACCTTTACTGTCTGTCTCTCAAGTGTCAGATCCAAGAAATCAGTTTGGCAGTTTCTTAAAATCTAAACATAAATTTATCATACAACCAGCAATTCTATTCCCATATACCCAAAAGAAATGAAGTTATGTCCACAAAAGACTTGCACAAAAATATTCATAGCAAGATTATTTTTCATAGCCCACAAGAAGAAATAATCAAGGTGTCCTCCACTGGTAAATGAATAAACAAAATATGGTAGGGCCAGACAATGGAATATAATATTAAGCTTTTGAAAAGAATGAGGATGAATGTTTGGCCAGGGAGATGGCTCAGTGGAATAAGCACTTTCTTGGCAAGCTCAAGGGCCTGAGTTCAATCCCTGGTTCCACCAAAAAAAAAAAAAAAGAATGAGGATGAACAAATCTCAAGGAAATTATGGTAAGTATAAGAATCTAAATACAAATGACCACAAATTATATGATTTCACCTACCTCAAATATCCAGGAAAGACAAATACACAGATTTAGAAAATAGATTATTGGTTCTCTGGGGCTGAGGATAGAAATGACGATTAGTTATATAGTTGCATGAGACATTTTATTGCAATGAGAAAAATGTTTGCAAACTACGTTACAGCATGATTGCATGACCTAACTAACTTAACTGATTGTTGCTGAAAACTGGCAGATGTTGTGATATGTGATATTTCTATACGTTGTTAAAAAGAAATATAAATGTATGTGCCTATTTGTGGAAAAAAAAAGATAAGCCAGAAATTATTATTATTATTATTATTTTTTTTTTTTTTTTTTTTTGTCTTTTTGAGACAGGGACTCACTATGCAGTTCAGGCTGGCCTTAAGCTCACTTTATAGCCTAGGCTGGTCTCGAACTCACAACAACAATCCTCCTGCCTCAGCCTCCTGAGTGCTGGGATTACAGGCCTGCACCACCCTGCCCGGCTTTTAGCCAGAAATTATAGATTGGTGACCTACAAGGTACAGGAAAGAGGGCAGAAAGGAGACATGGAAATAAGATAATAGGGGCGGAAGGGAGTCCCACTGCTCTGAGGATGCTTTTTTGTATAGCTCCGACTCTGACCAAGCTGATGTGTTACATACATGCAGACATACATATGTACATACTTGCATGCCAGTGAACCAGGAGGTAGGGATTGGAGGGATTAGAGTGGATAAAAAATGAACAGATTAACCGAACATTATAAATTAATGAAAAAAGCAACTAAGTAACTGAAAAGCAACACTTGGACTGGATGCTATAAAGCTAAAAACAAATAGAGTTGCCTGCTGTTCTCTAGCTAATAAGTACTATACTCTGGCTCACAGGGTTATGAGTCAGTAATCTAATATTTTTGGAAAAAGAAGTTCTGAAAAAGCAAGGAAGAAGGTTAGAATGGATTTTTAAATTTTTATTTATTTATTTTTATTTTATTTATAATTATTATTATTATTATTTTCTTTTTTTGGCAAAACAGGGAATTGAACTCAGGCCCTTGTACTTGCCAGGGAAGTGCTTATACTACTGAGCCATCTCCCAGGCCCTTTAGAATGGAGCTTGTGGTATCAGTATGTCACTGTGTTTTTAGCATACACAGATGAACAGATGTAAAGGGCAGATGTGTGTGTCTGGGTACACACATGTCCATCTCCTGGCTCTGTGCATTGAAAGATGACACCTTTCCAGACCAAGGACCCAGGGCTCCTTGGAGAAATGACTGAGTCTAACATTGAGAGCAGGAAATGTAAGGTGTATCTGGATTATCAAATGGTACTAGGAAATTAGGAATTTCTGTCTTAAAAATGCCAAATGGCACAGGAAACAATGGGAAAGAATAAGGTGAGTGCAAAATAACTAATTATAGATATAATAAAATCAGTATTCATAGTAGTGGAAATAAACACATGCATATATAAATAAATAGGGATGGAGGGGCAGATCTTCCTTACAGGAAAATCCTAGTTAATAAATGTATAGAGAATAAGGGAGGGATACAAAAAAAAAAAAAAAACAAAAAAGCCACAGCCCAACAGGGTGAATGTCCCAGTAACATGTAACTGTTGCGTGCTATGCCAGGCATAGTGGCACACCCCTCTAATTCCCGCAGTCTGGAAGGAAGCAGGAGGACTGCCGTGAGTTTGACGCCAGACTGGACTACATAGTGAGTTGAAGGCCAGCTTTACAAGGCCTTGTTTCAAAAACATAATAAATTAAAAAAAAAAATTACAGGCAAGATCCATACGTCAAAGCTCATCATGGATAAAACTGAAGGACTAACAAGATATTGGCATGGCGTCAAAGTATATTACCCCAAAATCTGCTTCTCTCATTGAGAGGAGCGGTAACCTTCCAGTGTAGAAAGCTCGCAGACACCGTCTTAAACAAGTCCTTTAGGTTAACCTCACCAGGAATGGGCCCTGGAGACACCACGTGTCCCTGATGTGGGAACTAACGGAGCACGTAACAGGGCTCCTGCGATGGCCTTACCCAACATGTGCAACCCTGACCGTATCCTGAGAAGACACAAGACAGACGAACTGAGCAGTGCCCAGCAAGTCTTGATGTCATGGAAGACAAGGTGAGACTGAGGGACTGTCCAGGTTGAAGGAGACAAAAGGGACAACAGCTGGATAATACGGGGCCCTGCACTGCATTCGGGAATAGAAAAAGAACGTCAGGAAAAAGCTAGTGAAATCTGAACCATGTTTACAGTTCAGTCAGTAATATTATACTGATGTTAACTTCCTGGTTTTGGTAACTGCTACAGTTTTATAAAATAACGTTAGTGTTAGATAAGTAAAATGCATGCATGAATTCTACACTGGTTTTTGCAACTTTCTGAAGTCTGGAGTTATTTCAAAATAAAAAAATGTTAAGGCTGGGGGGTAGCTCCAGCGTGAGACTTGCCTAGCCTATGTGAAGTACTGAGTTCAGTTCTCAATTCTGGGGAAGTAGGTGAAGTTTGTTCTAAAAAGAGAAACAGGGCCAGCCAAGTAGCACAGTGGATCAAAGTGCCTGCAAGCAGGCATAGAAGCCTGGGGTTCGATCCCTGGGCCAGGTTTGATCCCTGGACCTGCCATGCTGGCTGCACCCCAGGGTGCGCCGAGACAGTAATTGAGACGGGGCGACTGGGAGACGGGGCGATGGGGCGTGGTGGCGCCCCCTGCAATCCCAGCTCTTGGGAGGCTGTAAACAGGAGGATTGCTGCAAGTCCAATGTAGTAGTGAGACCCTGAACACACTATCGACCCTTTCCTAAGATACAAAAAAATAAAATACTAAGAAAAACAGTCCTTACAAAAAGAACAAGTTTGGGTCATCCTTGGTAAAGTGATTTCATTCCTTAAAATTAAGTATCGAACACTGAGTTCTGTCCCCCACCCCCAGGTCTGGAACATAAGGAGGAATCAGAATAAAACATCCCTTATCTGAAGCCACTTCTGAATCATATCATTTTTTAGCTATTTAATTCTCATTTCTCTGATATTTTGGTAGAAACTTGGTAGAGGATAAAACTCTGGACACTCTGAGCAAAGCCAGTCACCATCATTAAATTTAAGCACCTGCTCAGGCAAGCACAGGGACCCTGGTTTGATCCCCAACATCACAGGCCGAGCTGGCCCCTCCCCCAGGCACGCTGAGCTGGCCACTTAGACCAGGCATGGTGGCACACACCTGTAATCCCAGCACTGGGCAGGCTTAAAACAGGGGGATCACTATGAGTCTGATCTAGGAGTAAGACGCTGCACTCCCTGTAGACCCTTCCCTAAAAAAAATAAAATAAGGCCGGGTGTGGTGGCGCATGCCTGTAATCCCAGCACTCGGGAGGCTGAGGCAGGAGGATTGTTGTGAGTTCGAGACCAGCCTGAGCTACAAAGTGAGCTCAAGGCCAGCCTGAACTGCATAGTGAGACCCTGTCTCAAAATGACCAAAAATAAATAAATAAATAAATAAATAAATAAAATAAAATAAAAATAAAAAATCTCTCCCCAAAACAGTGATTTAGCTTTAAAAGAACAGGAAGCTGTTTAATTTTTTATCTTACACATTTTTGCATTTGACCTTGTATAACAATGATAGATTATTTTTTAAAAGTTTTAAATATATATGCATATATTATATGCTTATATATATCATATATAATATAAATATATAATGCCAGTCTATCATTATTTTAAACTAAGCAGTAGACTTTTCAAGTATAATCTGTTAGTAATTCAATTTCATTTGTAATATATCAAGAGTGCAAGGACTGGAAAGATAGCTCAGCAGCATAAGCACCTGCCTGGACAAGCTCAATGTCTGAGTTCGATCCCTGGTACCACAAAAAAAACAATAAAAAAGGCATAGAGTAAGGAAAAACATCACTTGTTACTCAGTATCATTTACTAAAGACATACTTTATCTAAAAAAAAAAGCAACAGCAGAGCTTTGTGCCCCAAAGAGCAGGCAGAGGTTAAAGGTCAAGGAATATCCACATGGTTAAAAAAATGACCTTGGGCCAGGAATGTAGCTCAGTGGCACAGCACCTGCCTGGCAGGCTCAAGGTCATGAATTCGATTCCTGGTACCAAAACAAAAATGACCCTTCTTCCCAAAAGCAAAGGACCAACATCCGTGAATTCCACAGCATGTTCACCGCAGAGGGGCAGAGGATGAAATGGCTCCAGAGGTACTTCTGGATTGTTTCAAATGAAAGCTTTTTGGCCCCTCAACACTTTGAGTGGGGGAGGGGTGATAGAGAGAAGGGAGAGAGACAGATGGACAGAGACAGAGAAACAGGAGAGAGAGACAGAGAGAGAGAGAGATGGATGCCTCTCTGGAGAGATATGAACTTGGCTTCAGAAACACAAAGGCTTCCAGAGGAGGAACCACCCACCCTACTGGCTGTGAACCCGAGCAGAAACGCGTGTTCCTCTTCGGATGGGAACGGCAGCAGCAGTCCTCCTCTGGCTCAAAGGAGAGCTTCCCAAATGATTCCCAAGGGGCGCCATTACCTATCCCAAGGTTCCAACTTGCCCATCACCATCCCGTGTGTTATTCCTATTTCCTGGCTCTAGTTCTTTTTGGTCTTGCTTCCTTTTTTAAACAAAGCTCAATTTAAAAATTCCAGCTTGTCTCAGCTGTGCTAAGACCAGGAGGTGGGGGCTAGAGAGCCTGGGCCATTGCTACAGCACTACCAAAACATCTGACAGTCGCCCACATGTTTTGTGATCTGCACATTCCATATCTAGATATTTTATTTGTAGATTTGTTGGAAAAGACTGTGTCAAGGTGCGGCCAGTGATGGAGCCGGTCCTATATGCTCACTTGTTGAAAAACAAGAATCAGTGTTTACCACAGACCAGTCACCCGCTGGATGCTACACGCTGTTCTAAAACTGAGACCCTTCATTACTCAGAGGCCAGGGGATGAAACAGATTGGTTTGAAACATCAGAGCATGAACACTGGGTCACTGAATAGAACCAAAATAGGCCATTTGTTAATAACATGCTTGCTAAGGTCATGTCCAGAGGCAAGAGGGAGCTGCAGAGATGAGCTCAATGCACTCCGTCAATTTTAGACTTCTTCCTGAACAGGCTGACTATAAATAACATAGACAGTAGAATTTCTCAACCAACCAAAGAGGAACATCAGCAGGCTAAGTGACCAGGACAGAGGTGGGTCTGGGGCAGAGCTGGGATGCAGACCTGACTTTCTTTCACACACAAGCTAACTGTATGATCATGGCTACAAGTCCCCCAGGTGATGGTTAGCCCAGAGCCTCCCAAAGACCTCTGCCAGCTTCAAGATGCCATCGTTCCATCCCAAAGCCCTTCTCCTCCAATAAGTGCCCAGACGCCAGCCTGCCTGGAACTGGAGAGTTCACCACATGGAGCTAATCCCCCGTGGGCAGAGTCTAGATTTCATACCTCTAGATCCGAGGCAGTAAGGGTTAAAATGCTCCTCTGCACATGTCTTTATGGGGTGAATTTTCAGCTCAGATGAGACAGGCCCTGGATGTAGCTCTCATGCTCAGCCTGTCGCAGTGCCAAACAGCCCAAGGCCATGGACTAGACAGAGCCTTCAGAGCCTGATGAAGAGGGCAGGGCTCCAGCACTGAGTCTTCAGAGTGGGGGTGCAAACTGCCCTGGAGCTGTAGGACCTGCCCTGCCGTGGCAGCCACAGCCCTCCAGGTGACCAGGATGATTTGCTTCCTGTCCCCAAACTGAGTGGGACCAAAAGATACTAAGGCACCTCTTTTCCTTTCTACAAGTTAGACAAAAGGACATTTCAGAGCCAGATAAAAATCACTTGATCAAAACTGGGAAAGACCTAATATTCCCAGTCCGTGAGGATCTGGAATGTGTTTCAAAGAGCAGGGGATACAATCCACAAGTTGAGGCAACACTTCCACCAACATGCGTGGTAAAGCCAATGATAAAAAGGCTGCGGAGCGTGGCCCTCCTACGCAGTCCCCAAGTCACTTACCCTCACACTGCCTGCCCTCCCCTTGGTAGCCAGGCTTGCAGGAGCACTTGTAGGATGTGGGTGTGTTCTGGCACAGGGCATCAGCATGGCAGTCATCTAGCCCTTGGGTACACTCATCTATGTCTGCAAAAGAGTACAGCAAGCACCGGTATGGTGTCCAAGTCATGCGTGATTGCTGTGGCTGTCCAGTGCTGTGCCACCCTCCCCACCTCACTTCACCTCTTACAGCCCAAACGCTCAAAAGCCTCAGGACGAGCCATGATGCGCCCAGGTGGCGGTTACCAGATGCAGCCAGGCCCTCTAACTGGAATTACAAACCCATCACAGTCTATTGGCCTGGAAGACTCAGCTTTGCTCTAGGAAGCTTGCCCCGACTCCCCACCTGTGCTCGTTCGTCTCCTTTCACAGCCCATAGTCACGGGAGCTTGTTGCTATTTTCCTGAACGTCCCTCTACTAGACAATGTGTGACATTGTGTGACAGCAGAAGAGTCTATGTCCTTGATGGCAAGCCAGCCCAGGAGGAGGCAATGCTACATGCTCGCTTAAGGAGGGAAGAACCAAGTTGGCAAAACTGCTGTGAAAGCCGCGTGGTTACTTCAGGAATGGAAAGAAAGTGAGCCCTGGGCTCTGAGCACAAATCATCCAGAACTCTCGGTCAGCACGAAGGGGTCCCTAGTGCCCCCCATCCTGCCTACCGTCTCAATCTGGAAAATGCACTTGGCACAAGTATTGTCTAGGCTGACACCATCCCAAAATGTTAAGACCAAAAAAAAAAAAGTTAGTGCCAAACTTCTGGAGCTCTTATCCCTGGCTGCCAAATCCTAAACTGGTTCCTGCTTAAGGACATTTCCAGGTCTTCAAACTGGGGCATTCAGCAGACAGAAGTCCGCGGAGACATCCCTGCGGCTGCTAGGAGAAACTCCCAGCCCTGAATGTACAAAGTGGCCAAGATGCCCCGACCCCAGCGATGGACCCCGGCCAGCCCCTCAGCTGCCCCATCTACACGACGGGGAGCCGGACCCCGGGGCAGCCTCCCGCCTCGCCGCTCAGCTGGCTACAGTCTGAGCAGCAGGCAGCTCGGGGATCCGGGCGCTCGGGGCAGGGCGGACGCTGACACCCGCTCGCGGTCCGGGTCCGAGGTCGGCAGCCGGCCCCAGGCCCAGGGCCTCTGCTCTGGCCCGGCTGGGGGAGCCTCGGCCCGGCGGGCGGGTGAGGCCCGGGACAGCAGACCCCGCGCCAGGTGCGCGCGCCGGACACTCACCCTCCGGCGGCCCGGCGGCCACGAGCAGCAGCAGCGGCGGCAGCAGCAGCAGCGCGCGGGCCGCCCCGGGCGGGCCGCGGCCCGCGACCCCCATGGCAGGCGCGGCGGCTCCGCGAGGTGTGCGCGGGCGCCCTAACCCTGCCCTGCCCGCCCGGCCCCGTGCGCACGGTCCGCGCCGCCCGCCGCGCCCCTCCCGCCCGCCGCGCCCCTCCCGGCCCCGCCCGCCGCGCCCCTCCCGGCCCCGGCGCCCACCCGGCCCGCCCGCTCCGCGCCCCGAGCCGCGGGCTCCGCCCGCCGGCCGCGCCCTACAACTTGACCCGGCCCCCCAGCACAGGCAGCCCCCAGCCTGCAGTGTTCCACCACGGGGCACCCGGAAAGCGTCCCTCGCAGCCCCTCGACTCCTGAGCCACCCTGGGAAGCGCTTCTCCTCCCGCTCCTCACCCGGTCGGGATGGCAGGGAAACAGCTTGTGAGTGGGGAGGAGGACCCCAGGGTCTCTGCTCCCCACAGCCCTTCCCGGACCTTCTCTGCTCCCCTCCCCGAGTCCTTGAAAGGTACTGCCTCTCTTGTCCCAACTTGGGGCGCACTGAAGCTGTCCCGCTCTGTGGCACCCTGCGGGCCTTAGAGCCACTGCAGAAACGACTCATGGTGCTGTAAACCAGTTCAGTGTCTCTTAAGGGAAAGGGGACTGGCCATCAAAGGTGGGTCACCAGGGACAAGTGACAGCGCCAACTCTGCTTGCTGTACAGAGGACGATTATGACCCCCAGAGATCACAGGCCTGGCTAAGTGCAGACGGAGGCAGTGCCTGCGACTCTCCAAGTTAGACCCCTCTGGGGGACACGCCCCAGGCCTCGACATCCTTCCCTGGAGCCCCTACACTCAGCATCGCTGCAGGAACAAATGCAGTACAGCCCCTAGACCCAGCCAAACCGCATGTCCAGGGGTACAAATGTTCTTCGTTGAGTTACTCTGCTAGGTCTAATGTTTGATCCATTTTCTTCTATAAATACACACCGATTCATAATTTTATTGATCAGAAAACAATAAATGTCACACACGTGCCGCGCACACACATGGAAGACCTCACCTAGGTCATGCTCAGAAGCATATGTCTACTTGGACCGCATACATCACCCAGAACTCCCCCCCCCTCCCCCGTCAGCATCTCCGTCTGCTCCCCTGCAGACCCACCCAGGGAGGGCAGGGGCAGGGCCTCCTCTTGGGATTGCTAGTGCTGCTGCCTAATGGAGGATTTGAGAAGGCAACTTTCGGCCTTGTTTTCATTTGACCTTTTCATCCCCCTTGACAGGCAGGTTGCACCCCTTTTTCTGTCTTCTGCGCCTCCCTCCCATCCCTTTTGTGTTTGATGCTGAGACACTCAGCTATTTTTGGTCCTAAGGGTGGTTTTTACACATTTGTAAATCTTCACTTAGTGAAACGTTCTCTCCGCCTTTGTCTTTGTGTCCTTAATGGTAGCCATAAATTACCGCCTTCTTTTCTCTCTGCTGCATCAGGCTTCATTGCTTTTGAAATGATCAAAGTTATTTCTTTTAAAATCCAACTAGAAGCTGCCCATTGTGTAGCACAGAGCTCCTTAGCTCCAGCCAAAGCATATAAATACATAAAGCTGCCCATTAAACTCTGGGGCGCCTCCTCCAGCCAACTTGTGCCTGATAAAGAAAGATGTTCCATTCTTTTGGTTTCCCCAAGTTTATAGATCAGTAGAAATACAAATTAATAAGGCCCACTGTTTGTGCACAAGAGGGTCACTTTTTGTCCTGTTTTCCAAAGAAGTTCACCACTGGCATAGATCTCACAAAATTGTTCTAAATCTTACTTTGTTTGCCCTGACTTCCATATGAACATGCTTTCAGCTCTCGGTTTCCAGCCTCCTGGGCAGTCTTTCTGACACTTAAGATTAAAGTCAATATGGTTTACAACTGGGACTTTCCATAGAGGAAAAGCTCTAGGGGGAAATTGTGTTCAAATGTCACCATGGACAGTGTCAGGTGGCCCTGCACTTGTTCCTGTCTGCCCTTCTGTCCAGTTGAGGTCCCTGTAAGCATCTCAGAAAAGCCTCAGACACTGTCCTTTCACTGGAAATATTTTCCCCTCCCACTTCTATCCCCCCTAGGGTGACAGCCATGAACCAGGCCTGAAGTGGTCTGGCAGCCCGGCCAGCCCAGTCCAACTGTTATGGGCTTCTGGCCAGTGCAAAGGCAAGATTGGGAGTATCCTACAATAAGGTCAGCATTGGCTTCGCCATCCACCTTTCAGTGCCCATCTTTCCGGACTCTTTAGCCTCTGAGGGACCAACCACTTCCTCCTTTTGGAAACTCTCCCTGCCATGATTTACACAGTAGCAGGTAGGCGCTTGGTCTTCCTGCCACCACCTCCCAGGAAATGCCCTCTCCAGCATCTTGGGGTCCTTTCCCTGGATGTATCATTCATTTACTTGGTCCAGCCTGCAGCCACCCCTTAGCTTCAGTCCCACATGTCCAGATGTCTACTGAAGGTGCCTCCATTTCCTGGGAGTCCCTCTGATTCAACATGAGCTCATCTCCTCAAACCCATTCCTTCCCCCTTTAAGGGAAGAGTACTGTCTCTATGACACCAAATTAAAATGGCTGGCAGGCATCAGGGACTCCATTCTTTCCCTCCTACTACTTCCAATCACGTCAATTCTACTTTCGTGGCATCTCCCATCCTCTTACCATACTCTTCCTCCATGCTGAACTCAGGGCTGCCTCATCCCTCTTCTGCCCTGTTGTTTTTTCTCTGGGCTTCTCCCAGAATCTTAACCCCCTTTCACATATCTCTCCCAGGGTGTGACAGTGCTGGCTTTGGGACCACCCTGAGTGATTAACGGAGCACACTTCTGGGTGTCTCCCGATGGGTTGTGGAGGCGAGACCTTGGGGGCTATGTCTAGGCCCTCACTCCTTTCTTTCTGTCACTGTTTTCCTTGTTCTACTTTTGCCACTGAAGAGCTTTGCCCCACCATGATGGCTCTGCCTCTGAGTCAGCTGACCACGAGTGGGAATTTCTGAAAGTGCGAGCCAAATTAAACCTCTCTTGCTCCGTTGTGGGTATCACGTATCACATGCTGAGGATGGGAGAATGACTAGTATACAGGGCTTGGCTAAGGAAAACAAATTTCCTCATATCACTTCCATCTTCCTTAGGCCAAAGTAAAAAAACAACAACAGAAAAAGCCTCTCTTGGCCCAAACTCTGGAGAGTGTTGGATAGTATCACCTAGAAAGCACATCTGCCCACTTGTAGGTATATGACTTATGGAAAAGTGTACATCTGTCCACCAAAAGATATGTACAGAAAGGTTCACAACAATTGCATTTATACAGCAATAAGCTGGAAGTAACCCGAATGCCCACCAAGCTAGAGACTGCACAAATTGTGGGATGTTCATTCAGTGGAATATTGGGAGCAATACAACAAACTCTGATACATAAAACATCACAAAGGCATCTCATAAACGTTAAGTAGAGCCAAAGAAGCCTGATACAGCAGGCACTTACTGTATAATTCTCCTTCCATTTTGTTTAAAAGCAGGCAGAGCTAATTAATAATCATACAGGCCAGAGTAGTAGTTTTCTCTGGGGATAAGTATTCTGAGAAGGAACATGAGCAACTTTCTGGAATGCTGGGAATGGTCTAAATCTTGATCTGCACAGTGATTATATGGGCTTATTATACATATGTAAAAATTCATTGAAATGTTGTCTGATGTTTAATGCTCTTTATGCAGTTGACTGTTGTCTCAATAAGTTAAGACAGGAGCCGGGCATGGTGGCGCATGCCTGTAATCCCAGCACTCGGGAGGCTGAGGCAGGAGGATTGTTGTGAGTTCGAGACCAGCCTGAGCTACAAAGTGAGCTTAAGGCCAGCCTGAACTGCATAGTGAGACCCTGTCTCAAAAAGACAAAAAAAAAAAAAAAAAAAAGTTAAGACAAGAAATGCTGAGCTGAAGACCTGGCGTCTGACCCACTGGTTTGCCAGCTTTCTCGCCTATGTCTCCGTCACTCAGACTACCCTTCAGTAGCATCTGAGTATGTTCCTGTCCTGCTTAGTAGTGTATCATTTTCCCTTCATACATCTCTTCTTTTGCTCATACTATTCCCTTTGCCTAAGAGTACCAAGAGGTGGGTCTCAAGAAATATTTGAAAAGTCAAAAGTAATTTCTTCATTCATAAATATCACTGTAACCCCAAGTAAGAAGATGCTTGCAAGAATGTCCCCCCAGAGCAATGAAATGTGTGTGAAAACATGAACCTTCAGATTGGCAGGTTCTGAGAACTGATGCAAATAGGGGAAACTATCTGCTCTCGCATGCACATTAATTTTCACTCCATAGATGACTGCCATGTCTCCAGGAAAATGATTCTGCTATGTCAGAGCTGAATATGAAGTAGTCCATTCTTTTCTGGTGACTTACCCTGTCTGTTCCTCGTTCCTTCCTAAGAGATATTCCTGCTTCCTAGGCAACCCAAGGGAGGCCTGTTCAGGTTCTAGAGCTGGTTCCTTCATTCTCTTCCCCATGCAACAGTTATTGGCTTAGGAATGGGTACAAGGCAGCCTTCTAATCAGAGGAAACCTCAGTTCCTTTCTATGAAAGCCTAGATTGAATGGAAGCCCTCTTGTCTTCCTTGTGAGGTGGCTATGTGAAGGAACGACGTGGCAGCCATCTTGATCACTCACCACCCTAAGGTAAGCCAAGAGAAATGCTAAGAAGTCAACCAGGGGACACATTTGACCTCAGGACCCCCAATTATGTGTGTCACTACCCTTTCATATTTATTTTATTTTTAAAAGTTTTTTTCATTTTTAAAAAAATGTGATAAAAACATCCCCTAAAATTTACCATTTTAATTACTTTAAGCATGGTACATTCATGTTTTGGTAACCAACACCAACACCCATCTCCCAGAACCTTTTTTCATCTTGTAAAAGTGATGCTATATCCAATAATGCCGTGTCTTCTTCCCTACTCCATCCCAGCTCCTGGCAATTACCATTTTGCTTTCTGTCTCCTGAGGTGAAGCACAGCATTTGTGACTGGTGTAGTCCACGTGGTATGTTGTTCTCAAGGTTTGCTCATATTCTGGCTGAGTCAGAATTTCCTTCCTCATTCAGAGCAACTCCTAATCCATTGTGTGTATATTTTACATTTTGTTTACACAACCTGCTCTCAGTGAATACTCGAATCAGTCCCATTTTCTGTTGTTGTAAGTAATTCTGTTATGAATGTGGGTGTACATGTATCTTTTCGTGTCCCTATATCCACTTTTATTTCTTTGGCATATACCTAGAAGTGAAATCACTGGAGCAATATTGTAAGTCTATTTTTAATCTTTCAAGAAACTCTCATACCATGTACCTTAGCATTACACCACTTTGAATTCCCGCCAAGTAATGAACAAGGGTTCTAATTCCTCTGCAGCCTCACCAATACTTATCATTTTCCTTTTATAGCCATTCTGATGGCTGTGAAGTGGTATCTTATTTTGGGTTTTTGTGTTGTTTTTTTTCGTTATTTACAACCCCCCCAAATTCCTATTTGGTTCCGTATGAGCCTCTATTATGAAACTTCACTAAATAGCAGGTGATCCTCTGAAGGGGTAGGAGAAAGATAGTTGGGTCTTGAATTCTCTCAGAACTCAAAATAATAAATAATTATGGAATCACAGATTTAATGCTATTTTGGTATCAAGCCAAGTCTCTATTTTTTCAGTAATTCTAAAACTGTATCAACATTCTATTTTGTTTACAAAAGGTTAAAACTATTTCCAGGGCTAGCTGAGTAGGTAGAGCGCTTGCCTAATGTGGACAAAACCCTGGGACTGATCCCTAGAACAGCATTAAAAAATTCTTCCAGGAAATATTTACTTTCAAACATTTGAAAAAAATCTAAATTCTAGCTAGCATTCTAAGTCCTTTAGACTTCACAAATATCAGTTCATTTAATCCTCATAAAAAACTCTGGAGTAGGTGCCATCATTTTCCTTATTTTATTTTATTATTATTATTATTTTTTTCTTTTTGAGACAGGGTCTCACTATGCAGTTTAGGCTGGCCTTAAGCTCACTTTGTAGCTCAGGCTGGTCTCAAACTCACAACAATCCTCCTGCCTCAACCTCCCGAGTGCTGGGATTACAGGCCTGCGCCACCACGCCCGGCTATTTTCCTTATTTTATAGATGTGCAAATGCAGAGAGGCTGCGTAACTTGCTGGGGAAGTTAGACTGGGATTGGACACCAGGAGTCTGGCTTCAGAGTCCCGTGCTACATCGCTGCTCTACATAGCACATGTGTCTGCCAGGAGTGGTGGAAGCGTAGGATGAATTAAAGGCAAATGCTGCCGAAAGCAGCTTACAGACCAGCAGGAAAGGTCAGACATAATGGGCATCCATCCTCAGCACTTCTTCAAAAGTATGAGCGGCCAGGGAGATGGCTCAGTGGAGTAAGCACTTCCCTGGCAAGCGCAAGGGCCTGAGTTCAATCCCTGGTTCTGCCAAACAAACAAACAAAAAAGTATGAGTATGACAGTTTCTTTTTGAAGCTCTTCTGGGAGCTGGGTATGTGAGACACATGCCTGTAATCCCAGCACTCAAGAGACTGAGACAGGAGGATTACCATGAGTTCATGGCCAGCCTGAACTATATGGTGAGGCCCTGTCTCAAAAAATAAAGTAAAAAAAATTTTTTTTAATAAAGTAAAATAAAACCCTATAAGGCTCCCCCTTCTGTTACTCCTATACCATAGACTCACCTCAAACATAGGGCTAGCTACTTATTTTGCAGGGCCCAATGCAAAATTAAAATACAAGGCATTTTAGCCAAAAAGGTGTGCTAAAGATATGAAATATCCACTGTGCTAGACATAGTGATCTGTGCCTATAATCCCAGCACTTGGGAGGCTGAAGCAAAGGATGAGGAATTTGAGGCAGCTTGGACTACATAGAGAATTCAAGACTACCTAAACTATCCAACAAGGCTCTGTTTCAAAACCTAAATTAAGTAAATTTTAAATTTCTTTTAAAAATATTTTATTTCTTGTAAAGTACAATAGGATAACATGAATAAAAACATAAATTTAACAGTCAAATTTAAGATTTTTATATAATCATATAATGTAATATATAAGAATATTAATGCTTTATCAGTCATAGATTTGTCATTTTTCTACAAAATCATTTTTATATATTTGGTACAGGGTCTCACTATGCAGCTCAGACTCGCAGTGATCCTCCTGTTTCCAACTCCCCAGCTCTGAGATTACAGGTGTACGCCACCACCCAGACTTGGTGGCTGGCTCAGCACGCCTTGGGGTGGGGCCAGCTCAGCGTGGTGTATGGAGGATAGAATCCCGTCCCTGTGCTTGCCTAAGCAGGCGCTTAGTCTGCTGAGCTATTTCACCAGCCCTGTAAAATCATTTTTAGATCATCAAAATGTATACTTTGAGGATTTTATCTTTTTTGTTTTGTTTTGTTGTCTTTTTTTGAGACAGGGTCTCACTATGCAGTTCAGGCTGGCCTTAAGCTCACTTTGCCACTCAGGCTGGTCTAGAACTCACAACAATCCTCCTGCCTCAGCCTCCTGAGTGCTGGGATTACAGGCATGGGCCACCACGCCCAGC
>PVKA01003594.1:0-108039 GCA_004027165.1 Ctenomys sociabilis
ATATATATATATATATATATATATATATATATATATGTGTGTGTGTGTGTGTGTGTGTGTGTGTGTGTGTGTGTGTGTGTGTGTGTATTTATCTGCAAAACATCAATAAACTTAATTTAAAAAAAAAAGAGTTAAATAAAAAAATCAGACAGAGTGGTCAATGCAATGATTTTTAGCTCTATAACATAATATATGAGAATATAAAACAAGACCAGTGCTATTATGCAAAATTTAAAATTATATTTCATGTCATGAAATGTCACACAATTCTTCCACTAATCTAAGCTACCCATTACGAATGTTAAACTTTTATATTAAAATGCCTATCCATTTCTATCTTATAATTTCTTTCAGTGTGCACTGCATTAAGGAACTAAAAATGTAGTTTACAGCTTTTTGTTTATATATTTTTCCTCTACATGTTTCTTCCTTAGGAATGAAAACTCATCAATCCCAACATTCTCTACTGGAGGAGGACCATTTGTAAATGTAAACAGAGCACCCAATGGCAGCTCCATACTAAGACCCAGGTGGGTTCTAAACTTTTTGGTCTTGGAATGGCTGTGCATGTACTGAAACAAGATAGATACTTTGAAGCCAGTCAGATCAGAATGCTACTGCAGGTTGGCCATATATTCTTAAAAGGTGTTTGACTTACTGCACTCTTTGAGCACAATATCAAACAATATCTAAGTGATCCTTTGCCATAACATTGACTAATATATATTATTTTTTCTCAGCAAATAAAAAACGATTAGTAAATGAAAAATGTCTAATGGTCTAGTTGGACCTATATTTTCTTTTGTTTTATAATTTGAGCTTTTTTTTTTTTTTTCTTTTTGAGATAGGGCTTCAATATGCAGTTCAAGTTGGTCTTGAGCTCACTTTGTATCCCAGGCTAGCTTCAAGCTTGCAGAGATTCTCTTGCCTCAGCACCCCAAGTAGTGTAATTACAGGCATGTGCCCCTGTGCCCAGCTAGTTTAGGTTTATCTTTAAAGATATACTTATTTATTTATTTACTTACTTATACAAGGCCTCACTACACAACACATACTCATACTGATCCTCCCCAGCGCTGGGAATCCAAGTGTGCACCCCCACACTGAGTTTCAGTGACCAGCACAGCACCAGCACAGCACAGAGCTAGCACCACATGTGGTACTGGGGATAGAACATGGGGATTTGCACTCGCCGGGCAGGCACATAGACCACCAAGCTATTGCCCCAGCCCCAGGTTTATCTTTATTTTTTTTACTTTTTATTATTATTTTATTTTATTTTATTGAGGAACAGATAGCAATAAGACAGTTTCAAAGCTGATTATTCAGACAGTTTCAATAGTTAGTACCTTGTACATTGTCACCGTCTTAGTGGTCACCCATATTACAAGATATAGACTGGATAACCTGCGCAAACAGTATTAGTACAAATCTTTCTTCTCATTGATTTAAGCAAAAGTAGCTGTTTGTCTATCCTAACTATACTGCATATACAGATACAGAATGGACCTTTCTTTGTATCACCTTTTTTTGTTTAGTCCTGTTGGAGATGGGTATTCATTGGCATCTAAATGCTATAGGTGCATGAACTCAGCAAAACAATCCAACACAGTCCAGTAGTCCATAATAGTAGTGGGTTATCTGCAGAAGTTATTGACTTGAGTCTTTCACAGCTCTGGATATTAGTATGGTTTTGCTTTATATGTCTCATTTTTATACTTTTCTGCTGGATGATAAAGAACAAGATAAAGCCTTACTAAACTATCAGAAAAGATCATCCTTCCTGTCTTCAAGGTCTGTTTTAGCTTAGCTTATGACATTTCTCCTGTTTAGAAGCTAGTGGTAATTTTTGCTTCAAATTTGGAAATTGGCATCTAGTTTTAATAGTTCCATTAAAGGACAGCTGTGGGTAAGAAGAAGTTAACTACAAGAAGCAGGTAAAATTTCAGTTAAGAAATTAAGATACTAACATTGACTTATTTTGTTTAACACATTCAATGATGTAATTATTAAGCTATTCGTGAAAAGCTAGTATTTCCAAAAGCTTAACTGGTGAAATAGATTGATAAAGGATTATTTTTAGAACCAATAAAAGGACCTTGCAATTGAGTGCTCTATGCCAACATTTACTTGGCCTTGAAGATATTATGAGTCTCATCAGGAATGAAATAAACTATCTGCAAGTGAGAAAGCAGCCATGTAGATCCCTTCCAAGAGGGCTTGCTACTGTGACCTGCAAGGTGCTTGTACACAAAAACCTTCATCTGTTCATGTTTATAGACATTTAAGAATTAGGATAAGCAAGGATGAAAATTTAAAAGCAGTTCAATTTAATTATATGCATGCTTCAAAACAGGACTACATTGTTCTGTGTTTACCAAAAAAACTGCCAGTACCAATTTACACTGGCATCACTATTAAGAGCTTGTTCATGATATTTGGCAAAGAAAGCATTAACTTTCAGCAAGCTAATAAGCCAATTAGTTAAATGGTCTTAATCTCTTCCTTAATTATCAACATTTTGCTGGGTTGCCAAAATTTTGAATGCATTCGTTCATTTAGTTAATTTATGCATTTGTTTGCTTAACGTTGAGATGATCATGTTTAGTGCTTATAAAATCTGGTGGTTTTGAAAATATCCTTGCACTACTGAGTGAGTTGCAATTAAAAATTTTAAAATGAAAAGGATGTTAGGGAAAAGATTCTCTCAGTTATGAAAGTCTACTAACTTGTATCCCCACTATTCCTTTGCATGACATGTACAAGATGCAGATCACCATTTTCCATGACTGCAAAAGGCCACTCAAAAGGCAATAAGCAATATGACTTGATATGATTAGAAACATTAAGCAACTCATGCACTTGCCAGCACATAGCTTTCCTTTTTTTAAAAAAATCCTTTCTTCACTTCAATAATTGTTATGGTAGTGGATGAAAATCTGACATGATATATATTGATCAATATTTTGTTCTTAACTTAGTGGTAGATACATGATACAAAGTGCTTATCAATTGTTTTGTTAAATATCTAACATGTGAAAGCACTGTAGTGGAAATATCCTTGCAGTTATTTTCAGTCCATGCAAAAGTTCTGACGATATGGTTGTATATGATGTATAAACCATATAATTCATGTGTGAGATTGAAGAAAAAACACCTGACTGATCATTGACTTCTACAAGGCCACAAAGCCAATATGCAATGTGAAGATTCTGACCAACTCTGTTTGGCCACAAAGCCTTCTTTTCTAACATGTTATCCTCTAGATTCCCTAAGGCAGCAGTTCACTGTAAGTAGCAGTTTTGTAAAGGAAAAGAAATAAAAAAGGAAAAAAGAACAAGCAAGTACTTTTCAATAAGATAAAAGGTCATACTGAACATAAATGTGGACATAAATTACTTTTTTATTGTCAAAAGGTACATGTAAGCCCTATCTATTACTTTAGTGGGCCAAAGAAAAGACACGGATCATGACATTGTCATTCTTGCTATATACTGTGATATCCCAGGTCTCATTTCAGGACAATTGCCCAGACAGTAATTCTGTTTCTCTGAAAATTCTAGGAACAGATGTTAAAGTAGGACTCACTGCTTATTCTGCATAGAGAACAAGCAGGCTTCTCTTCTATTTTTTTCTGTACAAAAAAATTTTAATTATTCAAAATAGATGGGAAAGGGGGTACTAAATTAAGGTGAATTTCTAGTTAGATATTAAGTTTGTCAGAAATTGTTCTTTATTTTTAAGAATGAAATTAAGCATTGCTTAATCTTTCTGGAGGCATTATAGTCACCTTAAAAAAGGAACAATTTTAAAATAATATTTGTTGATGATTGCTACAAATGTAGAAAGAGCTTTAATAAAACTTGAAAATATTCCTCAAATGGAAGGGAATATCAGAAGAATTATTGAAATCTTCTTAAACATATTACAGATATATGTTGACTTATCTACAGAAATTTCAACGCATTAATATTATTAATAAAATATAAATGTTTCCACATATATATATATATGCATGTATATATATTGAATTTTTCTCTTCTAAAAATGTATGCCAGTCAGAGAATACACATGTATGTGATTTCAAGTAAAATTTATCAAACTTATTCCAGAAAGATTAGATTGTTTAGACTGTACATACAGACTTATTGTTTTCTGTTTTGCTTTTTGATTGCTGCCCAAAGTTCAAGTGCTTAAATAACATGCACAATTAGATGACTAAGTACTATATATAAATATATATGGCTGAAATTATTTGGGTAAATATCTGTATATGTTTTAATGCCCCAAATATCTGCTGTAGCTGCATTAGGTCTTATGGCCAAATACAGTGCTATAATTCTTTGTGTTATGCTGATCTCTAGTGGTTGATTTGTATAACACATTGTGAAACAATTTTTCTTTGTTGTCCAATTAAAATAGAATGCAAGGCATCCAAAACAAGTGGCATCCAAATTTTTTGAATAAGTAATAAGTTCTTCAATTATTTATGCACATCCCTTCTTTTATATTTGCTTTTTTACATGTCTTTCTGCCTTAAAGCGGAACCTGTGATTCATTCATAATTCAGTTATTTGAATGAAGCTCACCGCCTAACACAGTGCTTGGTACTGCTTAGTTGTGAGACTAACAAGCTAAGGTTACTCGCTATAGTAGCTCCTCAAGCTCAGTCTAACAATACCAAATGGAAATTTTAGAAAAAACCTAAGTATGGTTTAAAATACATGCCTTACTGAATAGCATAATCAGATTTTATGTTGTTGTGCTCTGTCATGCATGGATGGAAAAATAAGGCCTTCATCAGCACACTCACAGATATGGTAGATATGCTACCTTTTCATTTTTTATATTTTTGCTGAGAAACAAATAGCAATGAGATGGTTTCAAATCAAATTAGTAGGATAGTTTCAATAATTAATACATTGAATATTGTTTTCTTAGTGATTAATTGTTGTGCAAGATGCAGACATTATATTCTATTTACAAACATTATTAGAACAGATCCCTCTATTCATTGAGTTAAGAGAATGTAGCTGTATATGTATCTTAACCATTTTGAATATATATACACAAAATGGTCATTCAATTGTATCCTCTTTTTTTGTTTAGTTTTGTCAATTAAATAATATAGGTGTGTGAGTTCAGCAAAATATTTCCTAATAATCCAGTAGTCCATAACATATTGGGTTTTCTGTATGTCTGGCAATGTCAGAATTCACTGACTTGAGTCCTTTACAGCTAAGTATAATAATACTGTTTAATTCTTTTTTTTTTTTTTTTTTTTGTGGAACTGGGGATTGAACTCAGACCCTTGCACTTGCCAGGGAAGCACTTACTCCACTGAGCCATCTCCCCAAACCCCTGGTTTAATTCTTATACTTTGGTTTACTACTTTTCTGCTGGATGGTTAAGACCAAGATAAAGCAAAACATATGTAACAAGAAATACAGCTTTTGTATCTGATTAAGGTCAGTCAAATCCCCTCAGGATTTATCCTGAGATCCTGCACCACAGTTTGTAGATCCTTTGTCAGTGTCAGCCATGTGGATGAGTCACGGCCATTGCTTGACCAATTTGCTTTCTGTGAAAGCCTGAGAGAATGTTTTCTCTCCATGTGACTCTCCTTAGGCATGCTCTACATCCTCTATTACTTTTCTCTTTGGCCCCATAATTTCCTTGATCAGAAAATTTGGGACACAACTGAGTTGCATGATTTTGCAATACAGGTTCTCATATGTCCTAGGTCTTAATTGACCTTCAAAGGCTAGGGCCATAATATTGGCTGTCCTTGTAGCCCTCCTTTTTCTCTAATTTTAAGTCTGCAAACATAAGTTGTTAACCCTCTAGAAGAGAAGCTTATTGTTATTAATGAACATCCTAGGCTGTTGAGCTTAACCTGACTATCTGTCTGAATATCAAACATCTTAGGCTTAACATGGAACAGGTATTTTTAATCAAGTATTGATATGTTAAACCTTAAGTCCCTACGAAATATAACATAAAAATTTAAAAAATTAAAATACATTTTAAAAATAGGAATAAACAACTGTATATGTTTACATAAAAGTTTAGAAACCTAACCAAACACAACATTGTAGCAGGACAGTCCCACCTCACTCCTTTTCCTCTCTCCTGCCTTCATTCATCACCCTACTCCTTTTTAAACAAACATCTTTTATTTAATATTTATGAGTTGACTCAGTTGTGAGATTGACTTGTGATAGTCTTTGCACTATGATAGTCCTTATTTCATTTAATAATGGCCCCAAAGCACAAGTGTTGTGATGCTGCATTTTAGAATATGCCAAAGGGAAGCCATGAGGTATTATTTCCTTCATTTAAAAGCTGAAAATTTTATTTCATGAGAAAAATAAATCATAAACTGAAATTACAAAGATCTTTAATTCATCATAAGAATAACTCTTTTGTTGTTGAATTGAGTGTGCTCACAACCAAATATGTAAAACTTACAGCCATAATGTGTGGTAAGTATTTATTTATAATGAAGAAAAGACATTAAATTATAAATTTTGGTCAGTGAGATCCTTCAAAAAAAAAGTAAAGTTTGGTAGTACCTAAGGGGATTTTGGTTGAATGCCTCAAAGATAAAGAGAGACTACTATGTTATAGAATGAAGAAATCCAAGATTGATTCTCTCAAAAACACAATCAGGATCACTAATCAAGTGTTCATTATGTATTAGTCCAATCTATACATCATTTTTACTTACATCCTGGGGCTGAGGAAAAACTGAAGTACAATTCTTGATACCCACAACTTCAAGAAGAGGTTTAATTTGGCTCATGGTTTGAGAGATACAGTCAATGGTGAGGTGGCTCCAAGGCAGAGACAGTATAGTGGAAGGGCAATGTGGGACAGAGCTCTTGGCCTACGGTGGCTTGGAGATAAGCTGGGAAACCACACCAGAGGTGAAGGGACTGAAGACCACACACATACAGTAGGCGAGCTCACATCTCCAGACCCACTCAGACACATCCAAAACTATGCTTTGCTAATCTGATAAGTGCTTCTCAATGCAATCAAGCTGAAAAATCTTAATTACTGCTCACAGTGATTAAGCAGTAGAGTGAGTGTGCAAACATCTCTATTTTACATTAGATGAGGCCATTTTCTGCTGTGACTTTCAGCCTTCTTATAATTCACACATATAGGTTGAGTTAAAAGCTTCTTTTGACTGAAAAGTTAAGCTATATGACTTTTTCTTTTATTTTGAAATATATTATTCTTCTATTCCAGTGAACAGTGCTTACAGGATTATCTGATACAGTTGCAATGTAACCATAAATGTAAGTAAATGTTTTGTCACAATATACTTCAAGTATTCAATTCAAATTTCTGAAAAATGTTTTATGTCATTAAATTTTTTCCACCATTCAATGTTTAATGCTCCAAAGAAATACAATGATAATTCAGTTGTCAAATTATTTCAAACTCAAACTTTCTACCTCTCAACCAGCAAAGTTTTTTTTAAAAATGGGCTTGGTATTCATAACTTTATTGTCAAATCAAACAAGTGACTTGGAGAAACCTAGAGCAGAACAAGGATGAGTCATGTGTCATGTCTGGCCACAGACACTGATGAGCTGATGAGTGACGTCTCAGTCTCTGTGTTGCTTGGGCCCAGACAACTAATAATGCTTGTATTAGTGAATTACATGACAATTTATCATTGTGCTTTTCTGTGTGTTTTTATTTGTATAAAATATCATCACTTTAGTGCCTAAGAAAATTAGTAATACCAGCAAGAGAGCCCAGAGAAAAACTGTGAGAACTACGGTAAAGTCAAAGCAACAACTCATTGCAAAACTTCTTAAAGTACTGAAGACATGAATTTATGAGTACAATTTTTGAGACTTGCAACCAGCCTTTGGGTTTTCTTAATTTCTTATGGAAAAAAAAATATGTGCAGTTAGTGGGTGCAATGGCACACATGTGTAATCTCTGCCCTGGGGAGGCTGAGGCCAGATGATTACTATGACTTGCAGGTTGTCCTGAGTTGAAGGCCAGCCTGAACTGAATAGTTAAGACCCTGTCTCAAAGAAATAATGGAGTTCAGGTTTTAAACTTGCCTGTGTTCAAACGCCAGTTTAGAACACAATGAATTTCACACCTAAGGTACCCTTGTACTGCAAAGTAAAATACATGTACTTCAATTATTTTAATAGCATGTGGAGAAAAACTGGTGGCTCACGAAGTCGCTCCAAAGATTGCTGGGGGAACTGATGCCAAAGAAGGGGCCTGGCCCTGGATGGTTGGTCTCACCTACAATGGTCAGCTGAGCTGTGGTGCGTCTCTTGTCAGCAGCACCTGGCTGGTGTCTGCTGCACACTGTGCATATGGGTGAGTATGATGTCACACGTCCCCGGCCAGAAAATCCCGTGCTACAGGTGCTGCCCACCGCCCTGCTGCACACAAACCCCAAGCCATCCCACCAGGAACATGCTTTGAGCTATTATTATCCTACAAACTTTCTAATTATTTTCCATACAAATCATATATAAAATATTATAAAAATAAAATTAAATTAAAAATCATCAGTTACAGATATCAACATTTTAATATTCCCTATATACAGGAAAATTGAAAATGCCTCCCATGTCAAAAAGATAAATATTTTTGGAGTGTGGAATTAACTGGGATTTAACGTATAAATTGTGCTTCTTACTATTTAATTATGATAATATTATTTTCGAATGGTCAGTATCAAATAGGATTGAGATGAGCCTTCAAATTGCAAATATATTTGAGTCTAAAAATTCATATGTAAGCACTTCATTGTAAATAAAAATATTTAGTTCCCAAGTTAGAACTACTTTTAATGTTTGTGTGACTAAAATTAAAAGTAATATCATTTATGTTTAACTGGATTTTGTTTTAAAAATGGTAAAATATATCCCAAAATCTAGAATTTATTTCCTCTCTAAAAGCAGTCACTCTTAAAGCTGTGTCCCAGGATGTACAGAATAATTCTAGAAGAGCAAAATCAAAAAGGAAACAATAGATAACCCGAGCATGGGGACACATTAATTTTCTTCTTCCATTCCAGAGAAGACAACTCTTCAGCTACTTCGTTTTATTTTATTTTATATTTATTTGATTTGATTTGATTTGATTGAAGAACAAATAGAAATGAGTTTCAAATTCAATTAGTTCAGAAAGAAAAAGAGGGAAAGGTGACTTCCTCTTATGAGACTTTCGAGAGCTTGCCCTAGGACTGCGTCCCTGCCCCCAGGTAGGCCAGGCCTATTTATTGTAGAATAAACATTTCCCTGGCAAGCACAAGGGCATGAGTTCAATCTCCAGTTCTGCAAGACAAAAAATTAAAGAGAATAATAGTAAAAAAATTAGAAATTATGCAGAATTTCACTAAACAAATTCAACAATGATTGTTATATTGTGTATTGTTGTCTTCAAGTTAGTTGTTCAGATTACCAGATACAAGCATGAAAAATTGATCAAAAAAGGTATGAAAAATGTAAAAGTAGAGAGAAAGAAAAATTTAAGCATTAACTCTCCTTTGAATAGAGCAACAGAAATCAGCAGTAAGGTGCTGTACTTAAGAAGCTAATTCTAGTGTCTCTCACATTCCAGGTTCCCCATTTTGACTTCTACCTCTTAGATTTATGTGTCTTCAACCATGCCGTAACAGTATGTCTAGCAATCAATTTTCTATCTTTTGCTGAATATGACTTTATTCTTCATTTATACATATTCTCTGCTTCAAGCAAATCACCAATGGGTAACATCTATTTTATAACTTCACTACAGATAAAAAGAGTTTAAGCTGAAGTGCTAGTCATTTATGTCACACGCAGCTAGCTGCTACAACTTTGCAGCACTAGCCCTGGATTTTGTGCCTTCCTCTGTTCGATGTTCTTGCAGAATGTATGCTGTCTAAATGTCAACCAGGCTTGTAGTAACATTAGTGACATCTTTCAATTATTTCTCTTACAAGTGTATATTTATAGGTCAGTGGCATCAATATCATTTCTTTTAAAACTACAGACATATAAAGGAAATAGAAATCCAGTTTCATCTATTACAAACACGATGAAGAACATACAGTGCCTTCAGTGCCAAAGTGAGCAAAAATGGACAAAGATGAGCTATACGAACGTTGTGATGAATTCAGTCTTACACTTCTATCTTCAGCATTTTCACTGTCTTTAGTCACTTGGAATTATTTTTTCTTTCTCTAGTACCCAAGATTCCTTGCCTTTTTGCTTCATGTTTCTACATGGAGTTTCTGATACTACATTAGAAATGTTTACAAAAATGTTAATGCCATTACGCTAGCACTGTCTGTTACTGGGGTCTTTAAAATCCTTATTATGAAATAAAAAGTTTAATTTTCTAATAAAAATAAACCCAGATAAGGCAACATATTAAACCCATACCACACAAATGGTTTGTACTGAATGCAAACTTATTCCAGAGTCATCCATTTATATGTTCCTGAGTTGAGTTGGGAAGCAGGGCCTGGTCAGAGAAACTCGAAGCTAGGTCACTGGAGATATGACTTACAAGTGTTTATCTCTTTGCTTTCTGTTCCCTCTCTGCCACAAAAAGCCATTCTGTCTGTGGTCAGAACCTACCACCAGGCTGCTACTGCCTTCTGTACTTAAGAAGCTAATTCTGCCTTAAGTACAGAAGACTGTTGACTGACACTTCTAAAATCCACGAGTCATAATGAACCTCTTTCAGTTCAAGTTTCGTGTGTTGGATATTGTGTCTTAGGGAAGAGGAATGTGACCAATACAATACTAGTGTTTACCATAACTGTTCTCTCTAGATCTAAACCATTACAGGTAGACTCTCTTTTGTGCTGATTTCTTTTCCTGTGGATATATGCCCAGGAGTGGGATACCTGGATCACATGGAACTTCTATGTTTCATTCTTTTGAGGAACCTCCATATTCTTTTCCATAGTGTTTATTTCAGGTCACAGATGGTAAAATGGATCAATTGTACTGTACTTCTATTGTCTCTAGTCATTTTGTCAACACTCCCAAAGCAAATGCTTGATGTTTTTGAAACATCCTAAATGTCCTTCTACCTGTTTTGGTTCTCTGTCACTGAGTTCTGGTCCTTTATCATTGGCTTGTTTCCTCCTATCAGCTTAAAACAGTGACATAGATAAGAATGGGCCACTCAACTGAGATTTAAAGAGCAAAATTGGGTTTAACCAAATGAAAGCATTCATAAATGTGATTCACCCTAGATGTGATAACAGGGCAACAGCTTAGTATTGAGTTTTAGATTCTTCACCTGTAGGTTGACCAATCCTGCAGGATTGTTGGAAGGAAAAATTAAGATGTTAAATTCTTTTTCATTTTATGAATCTTGGAAACAACCAATAAAATTACTGACAAAAATTTTATTTTGGTAATTTCCACAGGAAATCCTGAAAAAAAAGTATTTAGGTCTTGCACAATAAATTTTCATCAGATTTAATTTCTGAATTGTCAACATAGGTTTAACAAATGAATAAAAATTTGAAGAATGCCATGAGAGCATTTAGAAGACCAAAATGACAGGCATTTCTGGCATAGTTTCAGTATTACACATTGCTGTCCTCAATGTTGTTGCTTAGTCCATACATATTAGCATTTAGTTAGTCAGGGTGAGAATTCTACCCATTAACTGCTATTTTCAAAAACCTGAAGGAAATTTTTAGTACCATTGCCTTAGCCATCTTGTTTATATAAATGTGTGGTTTTGCCCCTACCATAATTTCTGACTTTTCTCCTTTCTCTCTTTTTGTTATTTAATCCTTAAGTTCACTCTTTTGATTTAACTGTGTTATACCTTTCAACTTTTATTTCTTCTTTTGAGTTCTTACACTAGGGAGACAAGATAACATTTACACATGTGTGTCTGCTTTATTTCAAAGACAACAATAATGTGCAATGTACTAATTACTATAACTGCCCTACTAACCTGTTTGAAAATGTTTCATTGGTATTTTATCTTTTTTCTCATTACAATGAATTTAAAACTAAATAAATAAATAACATGAGAAATTTGCCTATCTCTTTACTCATGTTCAACATTATGTGCATTTTATTCTGTATACTTTATTGTTCTCTCTCCACATTCAGAAAGATGTTTTTTCTGAACTATTTGCTAATAGGTTAATTATTGTGCCCCTGTGCCTTAAAATACTTCATTGTTATGGTATTGAGAACAAGGATGTTTTCCACCATTATTCATAGAAAATCATGAAAATGTTACATTACTGCAACATACTTATCTGATTATTTCTCCCAAGCAATCCCTTTGTTGGTTTGCCATTTAGGATCCACATCAGGATAGTATATTACAATTAGAGGCAACAGTTTAAAAAAATTCTTGATTAGAAATAATCTTTTAACTTTCTCTTTGTCTTTGATATTTTCTGAACAAAGGCTGCTCATTTTGTAGAAAGTATTTTGTTTAGGAAAACCAAGCTTGTTTCTGAAGTGATCTTGTTAGGTTCCTGTTATGTGAGAACTTCTTTGTTTTTGGCAAATATGCTTTCATTGGCTGAGCCCACAAATCTGCTTTGGTGTGAGAAAATCTAATTACACTGAGCTAACTTTCATTCTTTCTACATTGCAGTAATCACGATCTTGGCTTGTGCTGGTGGGATCCTTTCCTGAACTCTTTCACTGGATATAGCCACAAATATTTACCCATGAACTCAAAATAATTACTTCTGTTCAAATAAAATACTAAGGATACCTTGTAAACTTGCCTCTTTCTCTACTGCTATAGTATTCTAATCTTCAATAATTGCAATAATAAGAAGCTTTGTCCTAATATCTCTAAAATATACTTGCTTATATTAAATCTTGGAACATAAAAAGTAGATTGAGAATTACTAATTTATACTATGAGGAAGACAACTTACCATCCAGGGTTCAAATGTTTTTCATTCTTTTTAGTGTAGACATGCGAACAACTGCATAATATTAAGTGTATAATTATATGCATTTTGAAAATGTGTAAAGCTGTTAAATCGACACTTCTGTTAAGATGTAGAACACTTCCATCACACAGAGGTTTCCTTCACACCCCTTTCCAGTTAATCTCTCTCCTCACTTCCAGAAGCAACAGCTATTGAGTCATTTTGGTGGGAAATCCCATATATACATTATATATATATATATAAAACTTCTGAATCAGATTTAGTGAATAGACATTTGTCAAAAACAAAACTTAATGAGGAGTCTCTTGCCAATCTCCCATTCTTTAATTTAGTTAATCAAAGCAAACCAAGTATATTAAATGGTTTACATTATTTCTCATTGAAATAAATCCTTGAAACAAGTGCTTACATTCCTGAACAGATGCAATATATGAAGTATATAGAGCATGTTAAAAAAATGAACACCATGTATACTAAATTTATTATAGTGATACAGATAGATAATAAAACTTTGAAACCAACTTTTTTAAAAATGTATTTTAGTGGAGGGTCTACAAGGTCTCACTATGAAGAATAAACTTGGAGTGATTCTACTGTTTTCAGCCTCCCATGCGCTGGGATTATAGGCATGTGCTACCACCCCAAATCTCAATACCATCTCATCTCACCTCAGGGGTTGGGCTGGCACAGCACACACAGGGACCCTGGCCCCTGTGCTCTGCCTAATCCACTGAACTATGTGGCTGGCCCTGAGACCAACTTTTAAAAATAGTAAGCATTGATCACAGAACTGAATTAATTGATACTAAAGTCATAGTTTAAAATTGGAATTCTTTTGAATGTGTCATACAGTTTAAACAAGATACAGAACACAGGCAAAGGAAATATTTTACCAAGCATTTACTTGTCACTTACATATATCTGAAATATAAACAGCATGGATTTAGTTTGATTTGTCTATTTATGTTCTTAGCCTTTAAGGAACTAGAGTAAAACTGATTATCTCTGTCAGCAAGAATATTATACTACTATGTCATGGTTATAGTAATTTTGGAAGGTCAAAAAGAAAAAGTGCTTGAGGATGTAGCTCAGTGGTAGAAAAGATAGGGACCCCATCCCAGTATTTACAACAAAGAAGGGAGTATTTTCTTAAAACAGTAGCTTTTTCAAAGTTAGTTTAGTGACATTTGAATTTTGCTTTTTATACAGATCTTTTTATAAACTAGTTCAAAAGTAGTAATCCTTTTGAAAATTAAAGTTGATGACTTTTTCATAGGTTCTATAACTGAAATTTTTTGTCTCCTGCAAATTATTTCTTCTTTAAATTTCCTTTGATTCATATTATATATCCCATTTTCTTTGTACAACTATCTTAGCACTATTTTAATAAGCTATTTTAAGTATGTATCTTTAAATGTTAGTTCACTTGGGAGCCCAGGAGATTGCTCAATAGAATAAGTGCTTACCTGGCAAGCGCAGGGTCCTGTGTTCAATCCTTAGTACCAAAAAAAAGAAGAAAAAAAAAAATTAGTTCACTCAGAAGCTTTATGTTCTAGAAGTTTCAGTATCAGTTCTCTGAAATTACTTGTAATGTGAGAATTAAGTCATTATCTTGAATAACATTTCTGAAAATTTTCATTCCTATTTTCCATAATCACTTGAGCTAATATGGCTTGCTATATGTTATGGCTTGTGTATAGTTGACCCCCAAGGCCTCACGCAGTCTTGTGGCAGCTTCTGGAGTTTGTGATTGTGGGTTTGTGTATTGAGGGTGTGGGTGCTGCACCTACCCTGGGGCAGGTAATTTGCATTTCAATATAAGGAAGGAAGAGAAGGTAGCTGCTTGAGCTGCTGAAACTCCTTTTGTGTTCTTGCTTTTTGCTGCCACCATGAAAGGTTGTTCTCTGCCTTGTCCCACTCTGCCTTGGAGCCATTTGAATATGGACTGAAACCTCTAGTAACCTTGAGCTAAATAAACCTTTCCTTCCTTCATTTAGGGTGTAGGGTATTTGTCCCAGCAATGAGTAAAAAGTAACTAAGACTGCATATAACTCCCCCCTCTTTACCTACCAATTACCTATGACCACTACTGGTGTTCATTCTTTCCTAGGCTTGGGCTTGCTTTCTATTTGTTTATATAGTGATTTAATCAAATGATATTTGCTAAGTATTTAATCTGTGCTAAGCACTATTCTAAGTGTATGGATAACAGAACTATACAAACAAACAAAATCCTTGTCCTCATAATGTGTATATTATGATTTGAATCATTAAAACATTCAAATAAATATTTTAGAGAATAATTTATGTAATAAGAAAATAAAATTAGTATGAACAGAAAGAGAATGATGAGACCAAGGAAGTCATGTTTTATGAATTGTTGGAGAATGCTCATGATACCAACGGAAGTTGAAGGAAGAACTACAAAGCGAAGTTCCATTAATTTCTACTGAGATAATGGGGACTCTACTGCTCTCGGGTGATAGGTCTCCTAGAAACCTGAAGGAATCCTGCTACCACTGTCCACAAAGTAATGGACAGTGACAAGCACAAGATCCAAGGTGGAAAAAGAGCAGAGTGCGGACTCATAGAGCATAGCAAACGGATAAAAGACCATTTAGAGGGTGAAGAATGACCTTATCTGATCAGGCTTCCCTCTGGAGATGAGAATTATGGGAAAATCCAGAAAGAAACTATGGAAACCAGTTAGAAAGAGTAAGTGGTGGCCCCAGGATCATGACTACAAATGATGACTAGCAGCTAAATGGTATTAGTAATTATAGTGGATCAAGTAGTTTGAATTTTCTAGTGAACACAAATGAGAAGTAGAGACTAGAGAAGAATTATAAAGCAGAAAAGATAGAGAAGAAAAATAAAGAAAAATCAGAATAAGAATGATATTTTTCAGTGATAAAAATTACAAAATGGGGGCTGGGGAGATAGCTCAGTAGAATAATCACTTGCCTGACAAGCACAGGGTCCTGAGTTCAATCCCTGGTACCATAAATAAATAGATAAATACAATGAAAAACATTAAAAAATAAAATTGGAAAATGGGAAGAAATAGGATAGTGGGAATAAAACCTCTAATTTTATAGATTAAATTTGAGTGCTATCATTGATACTATTCAATTTGCATATCATTTTTAATTTTGTGAAGAAGCAGTGATTAAAAGATGAATTTGGAAATTTTCAGTGCACTGTTATTAAAGTCATCGCATCACTGCATAAGGTCATCTAAGAAGTTAGTGGAAAGGGAAACTAAACTAAAGTTCAAAGAATCTTGGAATACTAAAATCTTTACAATTTGACAAGAGAGAAAGAGAAACCATGAGACAAGTAAAAGAGAGTTAAAGAGAAAAGAGTGAATTGAAAGGAAAATCACAAGTCCATGGAACTGTGGGAGAATCTTAGAAATCAAGTAATAAAAGCTGCTCATAGATGATTCCTAAACTTTCTGTGAATAACAGTCAAACAATGTTGAGGATTATTTGACTTGCTCTTAGTTCCCTGTGCATACTTTTCTTTCACTTACTTAATCAAGTAAGTACTTCTATTTTAAGAACAGTTCACAATTTGGTAGATGATATTTTAAAAACTCACATTAGAAAAATCTGCTCCTTATGCATGAAAAAGAGTGAAGATTGACCATATGTTAGCTGTGCACTCCCTTTTCTTTCTATGGTTCAATGGTTCTTTTCTTATTTCATTGTGAATTCCTGAACTATCATAAACAACTTATTTATGAATTAGGGTAAATTTGTTTATTATTATATGATGTTTGAATAGTTCATATTATCTCATCTATTATGATATCTTTGTTGTTTCTGAAATGCTTCTTATAGTCTTAAAAACATTATATCTGGCGCCTTTTCAGAAACATCCTAATATTTTTTATTTTAAAGAGAAAAAGCAAAATTTGAAAACAAGACAATATGAGGGTGACAATAGTTAATTCATTGTGCACTGTTATTCTTTAGTAAATCAAAGTACAAGATGGAGGTACTGGGGGCTGGGGAAATGGCGCAGTAGAATAAGTGCTTCTGTGACAAGTGCAAAGGCCTGAGTTCAACCCCTAGCTCCGCAAAAAAAAAAAACAAAAAACATACGGGTTGTTGTCCAACAATATCAGCACAAACCTTTCTTTTCAATAAACTTAGAGAACTTAGGAGTGTAACTATTCTTTTTTTTTTTTTTTTTTTTCACCCTGCCTTAAAAGTTAGAATTCACTATTCCCTTATTCTCCCAGGAGTTTTGGTTCTATTTAGATAGTAATAATAGCAGTCAATGGTGAAGGAGATAAAACTGCTGAAACTTCTCTGGAGCACTGTAAGCAAGGGCAAAAGAAAACTGAATTCATTTACAGCTATGGCCTCCCATTTATTTTCTTTTATTATTTGTGCACTCACTTTCTAAAACACTGACACACCAGGTAGTGAGATCATTTATGCTTGAGCACACAGCAGTGTATTCTGGAGACAGCACTAGTACATCCCATCTTGCACAGCATTTCTGTACCTGGCAATGTGCTTAAGTTTGAGGGTAAAGAGGTCAGGAGTGCATGGCTTTCGGCATCTTCCCAGTCTGCATTTCTTTTATCTCACTGTTAGAAAACATATTTTCTTTGCATGGAACAGATAGAGGTGAGGTGAGTGATGGCAGAAATTCAACCACCTTCTACCCTAGAGATGCTTATTTCTGCCATTTTTAGCCTTGGCGGGACTGGGGCTTGCCCATCCAGTAGGGGTAGCTCTCTTTCTCATATTCGTCTCTCCTGTCTGAATGTAGATACTTTAGATAAAAAAAAACTATGAAAATGTAAGTCCCTTCTGTACATCTAATATCTGAATATTTTTTTTCTTTCATCTCTTCCCTTGGGTGAATGAAAAGGCTAAAGGCTCTTAGCATTCAGCACCAAATTTTACAATGCACTCCACACTTCCATTATAAGCTCATGAGGTGGAGAAGTAAGAATTCTAATATTAGAAAATTTCTCAAGTGCCTTGTAAAACTGAAGAATTAGCTAAATATCAGAAAAATGCTAGAATTTGCCCCAGGGTGTGAGCAGCGCTTGTGCTGGAGCTGGGCTGGTGACCAGTAAAGGAAGTTTACAGACGCAGGAAGGTTTGTGAGCAAGATCTGAGAGAAGTGTGAGTGATATTCCTTTGAGTGGATTTGATGTACTGGTGCTACTTACAGATGATGAAGTACTAAAACGTGAAAAAGACATTATTTTCCATGAAGCTCAATGACAGTCTTAGAAACCATCAAAACTGTATTAGATTAACCTACTGCTAAATTGAATTTAATTAGAGCAGTAGCTTGAAGCAAGTATATTTAATCTTTACAGATCATTGTTCATGTATTGGTTACATACTTGAGACTTTAAAATAATGAGAAGAAATGGTGATGATTAAAATTAGTGTTAACTACAAGCTCTCTCAAATGAGTAATTTATCAGTTCTCAGGTGGAGTATAGTACTTACAAAACAGATAATAATTTGGGTATTTAGCTCTTTTTAAAATTAAATATTGACTTAATTCTACAGTAAAAAAAATGAATATGCCTGTCTGAACCTCTGTATGACATTTCTTAAAGACACTGTATGTAAAAATATTAAAAAAATCTTATTTAGAACAGTAGCATATAATCTTTTAAGCTCAAACTCTGTGTAATTATCTCATATTGTATAAGAAAATATTAATTTTATATTTATTTAATGTAATCAATATTATTTAGATAGATTGCACCAATATACATATTATTAATGTACCACATTAGTGTAATATATTAGCTGCACAATAAATATACTACAAAATATAAGCATAATGAAGTAAAAAACATGTGATATAGCAATTATAAGAGTAATTTATTATTAATATTCAGTAAATACATGGATAAAACATAAGTAAAAAATACACAGTTATTTATTTATTGACTTATCTTTTAGTCTTTTTGAGGTAGATTCTCACCATGCAGCTCACTAGACTTGAGCCCACTTTGTAGCCCAGGCTGATCTCAGACTTTCAACAATCCTCCTGTCTCAGCCTCCCAAGTTCTGGGACTATAAGAATGCAGCCCCATAGGCAGAACAATTCTTAATGTAGTGACCTGATACCTGTTGTGCCAATCAAATGAATCTATGACCATTTGAGCTTTGGGAAATATAATCAACAAATGATATACAAAAAAAGAAGTTCAGAGACAGGACATCAGATGGGACTTGACTCTACACAAAGTAGGTCTCAGTGGACAATGGAATTCCAAGGTACAGAGGAAGTGAGAGACGTCCAGTGTCTGAAATTATGCGTCCCAAATATGGCTTAAACACTAGATTCCTTGACATAGAGGTAAGATAGTCAGAAGGCCTCCTGACAAGTAGCCATGGCCCTCTTGCACCACTTATAATGCCCTTGTTTCCCAGCATCTGAACCACTCAAGGAGTTACCTGAAACCACTAAGAGCAGAGACATGCTCCTCTGCCTGAATCCTGATAACCTTCGCTAATTAACTACTGCCAGATGAAACGTGGTGAATTAAGAAACCAAACAATGTGGTGACCATATAGATTAAAAGACAGACAGATGTAAAATAACCTACTGCCACTGATACATTTGTAACAGGTGACTTCGATTTTAACCTACATTAAACCAGAATAGGATCAATACTTATGCAAATACTTACAGTTACTGACTTTGATTTCATTGTGAATATGGCTTAACTGGCATAATTCCAACTCATCATTCATAACATCTTGGCATGAAGATATTACAGTCCAATAGTATATCTAGGAGTTCTTGCCTACTTTCAAATTATATTTCCTAATTTTGTCTATTTTATAATACAAGTATCCTTTACCATATGTTGTTGAAGGGAATATTGTATATGGAAATTATGACAGATTTAAGTGGTGACCTTAACTCAATGTAAATTTAGTGATTCCTAAATTTTCCTAGAAAGCTCTGCACCCCACTTCATCATTAAATCACCTGTTATTGTGTAAAGCAGAACTGGACTGAATTGTGATCTTCACAGTGCAATGGGATCTAATGCAGAGGTTGCTAAACTAACTTTAAATTACATTAAATGTGAAATTTTAATTTAAAATCTCATAAAAATGTCTGTTGGTCCATCACACACTTATTAAAGAAGACATGGGGGAGAAAAGGAGGTAGCTGTATTATTTAAAATTACTTCTGATAATACAGCTAACGTGGAGAACAGCAATAGAAATAGAGAACAGGACATGATTTGAGACACATTAAATAGAAGGATTTGCACTAATTGTGACTTACAGGATCACAAATGTAAAAATTAAACATATATGGAATCTACACAAGTTGACCAAGAAGACAGTAAGTTTCAACAGTATTCCAACAAGTTGGTGGAAAGCTTGGTCAATGAGATTGGTTAGAGAGAAGATACAAATTCTGGTGTTCTGTGCACAGTAAGTGACTATAGAGAACAACAATTGGGCATATATTTCAGAAAGCTAATTGCATAGATTTTAAATGTTTTCCCTATAAGAAATAACAAACATTTGAATAAATAGATATACTCCTCCTGATTCAAGCATTCCACAATGTCACATTATATGCCCGTCACATTATATGCCCACCACATTGGAAATTCTTGTGTCAATTTAAAGTAAGAAGGTAAATATATTTAAAGAATAATTAATTCTTTATTAATTCTGTACAATAATAATTGTACAGAAATACAAATATCAATGAGACATTTTTAAGATACCTTGACAAGATGGATTTGATAAATTAATACATTGCAAACTGTTTTCATAATGTTTTGGTATCATATAAGGTGCATACATGAAATTATACTTACAGACATTATTATACCATATGTCTCTTATCATTAAATAAAGAGAGTGTAGCTGTTTGCATATCTTATTTTTTATACCTGAATTACATCAAAGATTCAATAATTAATACTTTCTACCTTGTTATTTTCCTAGTGGTTGTCTATAGTACTAGAAGCCGACATAATATCCTATCCAACCACCATTAGTGCAAATCTTGCCTCTAATAGGATTATGTAGAAGCATAGTGTTATCTATCCCAACTGTACTGTCTACACACACATCATGATTTTCCCTTTCTATACCCCTTCCTTTGTCTACACCTGTCAAAGATGGGCACTCCATTGTCATTCAACTAACTTAGGTGCTTCAACTCGACAACACAATCCAACACAGTCCAGCATTCCACAACAATAGTGAGTTATCCAAAGAAGTTGTCAACCATAGCCATTTACAGCTCAGCTAAATATTATGGCCCCGCGATCTATACTTCATTTTTATACTTTTCTGCAGGATGGTTAAGACCTAGATAGAGCAAGACTTATATACTAACACACGTACTTTATATTTCTTATGAGGTCAGTGAAGTCCCCTCAGGGTTTTTCTTGTAGTACTGTACCTTATTCTGTAGATCCTTTGTCTGTGTCATCCATGTGGATGAGTCACAGCAATGCTTGACCAGTTTGCTCTCTGTGAGAGCCTGAGAGAAAGTTTTCTCTCCATGTGACTCTCCCAAGGTACACTATAGAACTTCAATCTCTTTCCTCTGTGGCTCCATAATCTTCTTGAGAAAATTTGGAGCCCAACTGAGTTTCATGATGTTGCAGTACAGGTTCTTCTGTGTCCTGAGTCTTCGCTGACCTTCAAAAGGCTAGGGCCAAAATGTTGGTTGGCCTTGTTGCTCTTCTATTTCTCCAACTTTGATCTGTGAACTTAGGTTGTTAACCATCCAGAAGAAAAGCTGATTAGTATCCTGCAGCATATGCCATTCCCTTTGCCTTATCAGACTCAATTGATTTTAGTTGTTGTTGTATGTTTCCATTTGTATTTCTGCTTTTCGGTTCTTATACTAGGGAGACTATACAACATTTACACATGTCTGTCTGATTTATTTCACTTATGAGTATATGTTCAAGTGGCATCCACTTCAGTATAAATGCTTCAAACTTATCATTCTTAATAGCTGAGTCATACTCCATTATATAGAAATACCACATCTTTTTCAACCATTCCTCATGTGATGGACATCTTGGTTGTTTCCAACATTTTGCTATCACACATTGTGCTGCTATAAACATAGGTACACATATATCACTATGATAGAATGTTTTCAGGTTCTTTGGGAAAGTTCCCAGTAGGGGGATAGCCGGCTTGAATGGGATTTCTAGTCCTACACTGACCTCCACAATGGTTGTACCAGTCTACATTCCCATCAGCAGTGGAGAAGTATTCCCTTTTCTCCACAACCTCTCCAACATTTGTTGTTGGTTGATTTCCTTATGATAGCCATTCTTTCTGGAGTGAGATGGTATCTCAGTGTTGTTTTTATTTACATTTCATGGATGACTAGAACAAAAATTAAAAAATTAAAAATAAAAAAAAACCTGAGTCCTTGCACTTGCCAGGCAGGTGCTGAGACAGCTGAGCTATCACACCTAAACAATATTTCTATTAAGATAAAGCTATGGTTTTATAAAACTGTTGGAAATGTGCTACATTGCAACTCAGAAAATTATTTGAAGTTACAAATGGATGATTAACACTAAGTTGTATCATCAAAATGAGCTTATGTGTAAGTAGTGTAAAGAGAGCAAAGCCAACCTATGTCTAGAAGTTCAGTGAGAGAAAGAGTCACTGCTGAACATCTTTTGTGATTATATGCAAGGTACTAAAAATGTGTTGTATAATAATTCATGCAATAATTGTTCATGAGTATAAATTAATCTTGGCATTGTAAGGGGTCAAATAACCATCTCTTTCAAAAATGCTAGCTTTGGCTCTGTTTACAAAGAGCATATTTTCAGCCAACTCATTTTATGCTGTTTTACAAGACCGGATTAATTCACCACATGTTCATTTCTATTCCAAGACCAGAAGGTCACACTTGCTCTGTTACCATTGTCAAGAAATTTTTCTTCATTTTTATTACAAAATCTATAACAATTGAATTATAAAATAAGTGATACATACAGTGTATGTAAAATAAAAAAAAGAATAATTTTAGAGAATTCCAAGGACATTGTACAATGTAAATTCATAATTCTCGAGCCGGGCATGGTGGCGCAAGCCTGTAATCCCAGCACTCGGGAGGCTGAGGCAGGAGGATTGTTATGAGTTTGAGATCAGCCTGAGCTACAAAGTGAGCTTAAAGCCAGCCTGAACTGCATAGCGAGACCCTGTCTCAAAAAGACAAAAAAATAAATAAATAAATAAATAAAAAATAATAATAATTCTCACAACTTTATGTTGGATACCTTCTGGAAGGTAATTGTTTTTATTTGAGAGTTCCTCACTCTTCTCTGTTATGTTTTTCAGGAGAAATTTAGAGCCTTCTAAGTGGAGAGCCATCCTTGGCCTGCATGCAAAATCAGATCTGACTTCTCATATAGAAACTCGGCTGATAGACCAAATTGTCATAAACCCTCACTACAATAAACAGACAAAGGACAGTGACATTGTCATGATGCATCTTGAATTTAAGGTGAATTACACAGGTAAACAAAATCACTTTCCTTCTTCTTATCTACTCAAGTTAATACACCATGAGATTTGAAATATTGATGGTATATATTTTATAGTAATAGTTTATAAATGCTGGATATTTTGTTGCATCATAACTGAACTGGAATTGAGGAATTAAAAGAAATGTTTTAAATTCAACTTTCTGGAAAGGACAGGTAAAATGAAACTGACAAGAGACAAGAAAAACTGGTCATAGGACTATACTGCTACAATGTTGTATATGGTTAGATATCTAAATTTCTGTGTAACAAATTATAATTATTTATTTCTATTCCTTATTATGTTTTATTTATTTTTCTCATTCCATAAGGATTTAACATTTAGCATATAAATGATAAATGGAAAATACTTGTTCCATGATATGTTTAAGGCATTTGATATTCAGATATGGATGTTAAGCTCAACAGCCTATAGAGTAATAATATCATTAACTTCTCTTCTGGCGGGTTAAAAACTAAAGTTTACAGACCAAAAATTAGAGAAAAAGGGCTACAAGGATACCTAACATTGTGGCCGTAGCCCTTCAAGGTCAGTGAGAACTCAGGACATAAGAAAACCTGTACTGTAACAACTTGTAGCTCAGTGGTGTACCAAATTTTCTGATCAAGGAGATTACGGGACCACAGAGGAAAGTGATTGATGATGTAGAGTGTGCCTAAGGAGAGTCACATGGAGAGAAAACATTCCCTCTCAGGCTTTCACAGAGAGTAAATTTGTCAAGCAATGGCCATGACCATCCACATGGCTGACACTGACAAAAGAGCTACAAAATGCTGTGCAGGGTTTCAGGAAAGTTCTACAATTGCTGTACAGATTTGACTGACCTTGTCAGATGAAAATGTTACATTTTTTGTTATATATGTCTTGCTTTATCTTGGTCTTAGCCATCCAGCAGAAAAGTATAAAAATGAGGTATATAAAATAAGGCCATAATAATAACCTGAGCTGTAAATGACTCTAGTCAACAACTTCTGACTTTGCCAGTCTTATAGATAACCCACTACTGCTATGGACTACTGGACTGTATTGGATTACTTTGCTGAATTCATGTACCTACAATATTTGAATAGCAAAGGAATACCCATCCATGACAAAAGTAAACAAAAAGGGGGATATAAATGAAGGACCATTTTGTAGTGAAAGAACATATATATTTATGTATATACAAAATAGATATACAACTTCTTTCTCAGTTCAATGAGAAGAAAGTTTTGAACTAATACTGTTTAGATATGTCTGCATCTTGTATTATGAATAACTACTATGAAGACAATAATATGCAATGTATTAATTATTGTAACTGTGCTACTAACCTGTTTTGAAACTGTATCATTGCTATTTCTTTCTCAATAAAATTAATTAAAAAAATTGTTGAACACCAAAACTGATAAAAAAAATTTTTGTTTGATTCCTACATAACAATACATTTTACCAGTGAACTGGTAAAATAAAATCTTAATGGAGCAGGCCTGAAAAAATAAGTCATGATATTAAGCCTTCTGTTTCTCCTGTAATTGAATGGTAGGTCCATCCACCACAAAGGAAGGGGTTAAGACAAAAATTGAAAAACTGAGATACAAGTATGTGTTTCTAGGCTATCTTATTTTAGTCATATATTTAAAATTTTGAAAGAGAGCCAGTAATGTTCCTACAGTGGCCACTGAAGAAATTCCCCCAAGTGCCTGGAAAATGTATGAGAAATCAATTGAAAAAAGGAACTTTATCCTTAAAGGATTAGTCTCAGTCACGTTCTTGTCACTGAGACACACACCATTTAAAGAGGGGAGTTTATTTTAGCTTATGTTGCAGTGCAGTGTCGTCAAGCTCCAGAGAAGAAACAACATGGTAGGGTCTTGGTAGAGGACAGCTGCTTAGCTCATGGTGGACAGGAAGCAGAAAGAGAGGAGGGTGGTAAATACTTCTAGGACATGCCCTGTAGGATGCACCTCTTTAGGGCGATTAAAATTTCACTGGTAGACTAATCCACGGATCAGTATGGGCCCCCATGATCCGATCACCTCCCCAGAACTCCACTTAGGAGACATAAGGCTTTGGGGAACATTTAGTTATAAACTCTAATGGGTGTTGGAGAATATTTAGTTATAAACTATAACAAATTTTACTCCGTTGTAACCTTAATTTAGCTCTTTTCCAATGTTCAGTAGACAATGCTACAGTCTATACATTCATGAAGTTTGCTGCATGAAAGTATCATAGCACTTATGAAACACTATGTTTAGTCTTATCACAAGACTATGTTTAGTTGAATAACCCTGTACTGGAAGGTAAAGTTTTTACCTTCTTAATTTTTATACCTGCCCATATAGGTAGTGAGTACTCAATGAATACCCAGTGGCTCATAAGTTGATACAGAGGGCTATAAGAGTCAGTGATGAACATTAAGACTTTCGTAAGTACCCTAAAAGCAATTAATTAACTGAGAACTTTTAAAACTTGTATATTACCAGAGAAAATTACATCTAATAAAAATGTTTGTCCAAGTTTCTCTTAACTGACTCTGAGAATTAGTAGAAATGGCATTAGTTCATTATGGTATTATCATTATTTAAAAAAATATTAACTTCAGAAATATGACATTATTTAAATTCCAAAAATGATGACTACATAGAGATCACAAAAGACCACCAGTAACACATTCCAAATTGACAAAGAAAGACTGCTTAAAATATCCTTTCCCCTAAGATTGATGTCTAACAGTTATCCATTCAAGATGAACCAAAATACAAGTTTTTTAATTAAATTTTTTGCATTTTTTAGATTAAATGGTGATGTGATTGGTTTTATAAATTATAAAATTTGTTTTATAATTTTTAGAAACACATTTGTCTGTTACTATTCTGTTCTTTACTTTGTTTTATTTGTTTTTCAGATTATATACAACCTATTTGTTTACCAGAGGAAAATCAAGTTTTTCTTCCAGGAAAGAATTGTGTCATTGCTGGCTGGGGAAGCCTTTCTTATGGAGGTAAATTTTCAAATTTAGAAAAAAAAAAAAAAGGAAAAGTCTGCTAAAGAGTATTATGTTATTGAACTATCCTGTGAATATTTTTCAACATTTTTCCCAATTCTTATACTGCAATGAATTTTGAAATGTTTACGAAAGGCAACACAGGACATATTTATAAGTTGATATCTTAAAAATGTTTCCAGTGTATTATTCTATATTATATTCCAAAATCATGATCTTTAAAAGATGAATTCAGGTAGTCCTCAAACTAGCTATATAAATTTGATATTATAAACATTGATAAGTAGAAAAGATACACTTAGTGAAATGAATATAATGCAAAGTTCTAAGAATTTATTTTGGTAAAGCATATGGACAAAGTCTAGGAAAAACCTCCATTATTATCTGTTCCACTTTCCTAATCAACAAATTTTTCCTCATTTATGATGTAAGACTACATATCAAGGTACCTGCAATAAAAAAATCCCTTGTAGCTTCAACATGCTGAACCTGCCTATTGGTAAAATTATTAACATATACCATACAGACTATATATTGATAGATTATTGACCCTCTGATATTATTTAATGGTATGCTTTCTAAAAATAAATCTAATGACTATAGTGCAACAACATCACTGATAGGTATCTATACCCAAAGGAAATGATACCAGCCTGTCAAGGACACAACTCCACTTCTGTGTTCATTGTAGTGCTATTAGTAACAGCCTTTTGGAGGAAACAATGGAGGAAAGATAGATGGAGGAAAAAGCCTAAGTGTTGATCAGCTGAACAGATGAAGAAAATGGGGTCCACATTCAGTTACTAGGTAAAAAATAAAATCTTGACATTTGTAACCACATAGATGGAAGTGGAGATCACCATATTAAGTGGGATAAACTAGGTACGGAGACAAATTTCCATGATCTCACTCATACGTGGAATCTAAAAGCTGTTTGATGGGCATGACTCTAGCTAAAATTAAATGAAAGCAGGAAGTTCTGGCGTGGTACTGTACAGCAGGCTCACTGCTGACAACACTGACATATTGTGCATATCCAAATGTTAGAAGAAAATATTTGCAAGTGCTTATCTGTGGAAAAAAGGGATAAATACTTGAGATGAATATGTATAACCTGACTTATGCATTATATAAAGTATACATGTATGAAAACAGAACAGTACTCCATGAAAGTGTGCATATTTTTTCTCTCTTGTGTGGTACTCATGATTAAAACCACAGCCTTCATACTAAGCTACTTTTCTACTCTTCATTTAGACTACATTTTTTGAGTCAGGGTTTTGTAAAGTCACTCAGTTACTCATGCTGGGTTAGAATTTCAAATCTTTTGCCTCAGTCTCCTGAAAACTTTCATGTTTTATGTATCAGTCAAAAATATAAATGAAATTAAACAATTTATATCTGTATTGTACAGATATATGTATATCTGTCTCTCAATCTATCTATCTACATACCTTTTAAGTCCTGGAGGTGAATAAGAATATCTTCAAACATGAATTCTAAGAAAGCATGCCAGCACTTCATGTCCTGGAACTGTAATTGCAAGCTTGTCAACTACAGAATTCCTAATACAGTTCCCCGCCTACAAGTTCTGATCACTCCATAACACTAGACAAGGGAAAGACACTTATTCTAGTAAGAGGATCTGACCTCTGTAAGTCCTAATAAATTATAGGTGTGATGTTTAAAAATGCCAGATAAATGTAAGATGAAAATGCACAAAGTCTTGCAGAAAGATACAGAGACCAAGGATTAAAATACATCAATTAAAATACATTCTTATTTTTTATCAGAGAATGCATGAGTTCTAAGTGTGGTGTTTTCAGGATGACTGTGACTAAAGTTTTCTACTGCAATTGCATTATATGCTACTGGAAATGTCTCTTGTCTGTTTATGATCAAGAATACTAAAGTTAAAGACCATAAATTCTTATATTTCTTTCACTTGAAGAATATCATGACTTATTGAACTTGAAATTTAAGGAACAGAAATGATTTTCAGTTAGATAGGTTTTATTTTTTCTGACTTTAAACTGAAAGATATTTTATGATCACAATATAGACTCTTTGAAAACAAATTAGGCAATAACAATATTTAAGACTCTTTGCTACATAGGGAAAAACTGAGCTGATAAACTTTGGTTGTATGTACTTATTGGTACTAAAATATTTGTTTAATTAACTTAAGGAAGTCTATAAAAGCAGTGTGGAGCCAGGCAAAGGATCAATTTCATTAAGCAATAAATTGCCTGCTCATCTACTTTTTTGGGGGGCTGATAGGGATGCAGAGTTTCACTGTAGGAAAAGGCCAGTCTTGAACTCAGTTCTGTAGCCCAGGCTGGCCTCGAATCCGCAGTGGTCCTCCTACCTCAGCCTCCTGAGTGCTGGGGTGAGAGGCATGCATCAGCATACCTGGTGGCCCTCCCATATTTAAATACTTCTTAGGTCATTGCAAATTTAATGATATTTATAAACTCTGTGTTATAATATTCACCTTTTTTGTACCAGTAATCAAGCTCAGGACCTTGCACTTGCCAGATAGGCACTTATGCTGCTGAGCTATCTACTTGGCCCTAATTAATGAGATAATTATAATGATCTCATTTCATAAAATTAAAGTTTCCAAATTTGACACCATATTGCACTAATTAATTAACTAAGAACATATTCTTTCTAGGAAGAAATGAAGTGATACCAGTTGCTAAATTTAGTAAAATCAGTAAATTAAAACTGAGTTTACCAAAATTTTTATTTATATCTGTTTATATGTGTGGGCATGAGTAATTGTGTGTGTTCCTTGTTAATCTAGTAACAACTCATATTGCCAAATATTAAATATATGCACACTACTCAAATTTCCTTTTACCAACCCATTTTATTATTTGCTCAAACATATTTTTAAAATTTTTTATTAATTTTAATAAGAAAGTAATAGCAATGAGTTTCAAAAAAAGGTTAGTAGAATGATTACAATAATTAATACATTACATATTGTCTTCATAATAGTTATTCAGAGTACAAGATGCACACATGATCTTGACTAATATCAAATACCTCTTTTATTCACTAACAAAGAGCAAATATACCTTTTTTTTTTAAATTACAAAACTAAGGCTTCTCAGGCCACCCTGGATCTTCATGGTTGATGACCAAAAGTGATGCTGCATGTTCTCATCCATTTCTATCTCCAGTTTACTTTCTTACAGTGTATGTTGAACTTTGAAAGTCAGAATGGTTTCTCTAGTACCAGTTGGCAATAGCCATTTGTACAGTTCCTCACAGCTCCATCTTCATAGCTGTGCTAGTACCATTAAGTCAGTCATACAGACTGTGTTTACTCCACTCGAAGACAAGGAATATACATTTGGGCATCAGTGCATCATTGAGTCATGTCTCTGTCTCTGTCTCTGTCTCTCTCTCTCTCTCTCTGTCCTTCCCTCTCTCTCAAACACATGCACACACACAGATACACAGACACACACACACACATTTGTTCTTTACTCTTTTTAGTGCACAAATTAAACTAAATGGAAAAATGAGATCACATATATCTTTACACTTCCAGTTATCAAGTGTACTCACTAACTTAACCCAAACTTTTGCTTAGCTTGAGAAACCAAATAAAGTTGCTAATTATTAGAAAGTGGCTATCATGCACCTTTGCAGGGACACCAACCTCTGCTTGTTTCTCATCCCTCCTGGAATTAGTCTTTTTATAAACATACTTCTAGAGTATGAGTTCTGTATAAAAAAGAGTGGAGATACACACTCAAAACACCCTCTCTATCTTCACCTGCATGCGAATGACAAGCTGATTGTCCCTAGACCGGGGCACAGTTTGACAGAGCTTTGTCCCCTGCGTGGTGAACACCTGCTCACTCACATAGCTCCACAAAGGAGCTAACTGCTATCATGCTGGAGGGAGTGCCTCTTCAGGTGCCAAATGAAAGCACTTCTGGGTTTCTGAGTTGGTGATAATTTCTATGAATAGAACTCTTTGCGTTGGCAAGCTTTATATCCATGAGCAGTATTGTAACTTTGAAATTACTGTAAATAGCTAAAGATCACCTTACTCCAATCCACCATATCTACTAGCCCTTGGGAAAGAAAGAAGAGCATTGCTGTCATCCATTCCACAGATGGATTTTATTATGTCATTTTACATGCGACACTCCTAGTTAGTTCCATTATGTAGATACAATGTATTCCATAATGAGAATGCAATGTTGGAATAAATAAGACTGATGGCGTTTCATTCAAAAACACAAGAGGATCACTTCTGACTCGCTGGCGGCACTATGCATTTTGAGCAGGTCCTACTGCAGACATCCTGCAAGAAGCTGATGTTCCTCTTCTTTCAAATGAGAAGTGCCAGCAACAGATGCCAGAGTATAACATTACCCAAAATATGATATGTGCCGGCTATGAAGAAGGAGGAATAGACACTTGTAAGGTAAGTATGTCTGAGTGTTCATCTTCTACTTTCAGAAAATACTGCTATATATTAATCTCATTGTTTCACAAAATTTTGTTTATAAAGCAATTATCCAGACTCCTTACCTTCACTCTTCTCTTAGAAAACTGTGGCCTTTGTATCTATTTGCATACTAGTACTCTGGGGGCCTGAAAACAAGACTGCTTCTAAGTGTGAGCATTACAAACCAAATGGCTTCAGAGACTAGGCACAATATTTGAATATGTAAGACAGGGACATGAAATGAAGGTTAATGGATCTAGACTGAGCCATATTTTAGTTAATACATTTAATTTTAAATTTCCAATTATCATATGTCCTTGAAAACAAGGACAGGGGCTGGGGATATGGATAGGGGCTGGGGATATGGCTCAGTGGAATAAACGCTTCCCTGGCAAGTGCAAGGGCCTGAAATCAATCCCCAGGTCCACCAAAAAAAAAAAAAAAAAAAACAAGGACAACAAGCAAAATAAGCCTGAGATCTAAAGTACTCAGTGAGCCACTAGTTTCCAACTTTAAGTCTAGAGTATTGGCAAAGTATCCACTGACCTGAAATCATTTGTAGATGAAAAGCAGTCTGAAAGCTTAGTTAGAGCCAGTTTACAACTAGGTAAATGGAAAGTAAATAAAGAACTGAACAGCAAGTCATTCATCCAGGGTCTAGAAGTCTTTAATAAAAAATTATTATCATTGTTTACATTTTCTTATAGAAGTGTAATAACTAACTGCTGATGTAAGAGTGCCAGTATTGAGCCAAATTGGAAGTGTCAATCTGCTTTGATCTGTGTAACTACCAGAGTAAAACTGCTGCATACACATTACGAACTAGAAATAATGATTTCTAGGTGACACCGACTAGAAATAATTCAACCATCTATAAACTCCATGAACTCCACATACATTCAAATAATAAGTAGTGTTGCTAAGCTTGAGATTCCAAAGTTCAGGTGCAGCCAGGGGTTCTGCTTAAGAGCATGTGCTCTATGCCTAGGCTACTCCTACTTGCCCTGGCTTTAAAATTCATTGGTGAAACTGTACAAGTCACATTGGATTTCCTGAGGAGGAAATTCAGATAACAAGTGTGAGGCACCAAGTAAACACTCAAAAGTATTCTAGTTCTTTTTTTTTTTTATCATGAGAGTTACTAAATAAATTTTCAGACTTATTTTCTGTATTTCAAAATTAATGAAAGTTAATTCGTCATCTACTGGATTAGATTAAACTGAAGGCATTACAGATCAAATAATTTATGCATGTAGGAGTCGCTATTTATAGCATGGGGGACATGGTTTTACTGTGTTAAAGTGGAACAACTTGTTTCATACACTAATATATATAATAATTCTGCAAGATAAATCCAAACATGGATCCGTTAGCTAAATTAAGTTTTAAAATGTTAATCTTTTCTGTTCAATTTTGCCTTTATTCTTTGTTGGTGAAATCTTGCATATTCAAAACAAACTAGATAGCTTTCTTCTCATTAAAAATTACCTCCAGATCTGATATTTTTCCTCTTAACATGAAGTGTGCTTAAGATAAATTAACACTTAGACAATTTATGGAAACATTGTGCAGAACGGAAATCAGCTGTACAACTTCAATTATAGTTAATGGAGAATGTGTGACAGGCACTTCATGCACAAAGCAGAAATAAGGGTGGTCAGTGCAATTGATATTAGGGTTACATTAATCCAGTAACTCATGCCAGATATCTAAAGTCATATAGTTGGCTCTGATTTCTGCAGAGTCTAGGTATGTTAATCATTAGCAAGTAAGCAATCTTTCACACAAGGAAATACTTTATGTAGTAGAATGTTATCATAATTGATTAACCAGTACTCTAAGTTGTTATATGATTCTTTTGGTTCAACTTTAATTCTATGTTTATAAGGGGATTAAGTAAGAATACAGTATTTAAAGCTATGAGTTTCATTTTGTTTTATTACTGGATATTGCCACCTGCTTCATTAAAAAAATATTTTTGAGTCTTGTTGACCCTGGCTGAGCTCAAACTTGTCATCCTCCTGCCTCATCCTGGTAGAGAGGAGCGCCATCACATCCAGCATGGGTAAATTCATCAAGTATTTTTGAAGCTCAAAATTTTATCTTACTAAGCATTTACAAGACCCTGAAGATGTTCTTGCTTCAGAAAGACTTGAACACTTGAACCAGTTTTCTGGCAGCACCAGGGAAGATAGACTATGAAGTTAAGGGAATAGTACTCTACTTTGGGAGACAGAACCATATGCTATACAACAGCTTTCAAGTCGTGGCCCCCAATGCAGTAGACAGTAGCATCTCAGTGCATGGCAGAAGCACAAAGGCCCTGGGTCCATCACACACCTGCTGTGTCAGAAGCTCCCACATCAGCACTTCACAGTGTTTGCATCATTTCTCTTTCAGGAGATTCTGATGCAGTGAAGTTTGAGAACCACAGTTCTAAACAAAACTAGTCACCAGCCCTTATACTCAATCTCAGAGAAGTTGGTGATTTTCTTTTCATTTACAAATATAACATCCACTTGGAGGTAACATTTTAAAGTTAATATATCACTTTCTGGACATTCATTTTATTTTTTGCAGCACTTAAATATTCTTGTGATGGTGAAACACGTATCACTAAAAAAAAAGAAACTTGAGAAGTTGCATACCTAAATTGAAATGACACAATTAGATGAGAAATGATAGACTACGTCTCCCAGCCAGATAGACAGAAAGGCAACAGGCCTGCCTCTTTATAAACAAGAAACTGTAATTGACCCAATATAGTTAAAATCTTTATTCACATAAATAATCTTTGATTCATTCCTATCCATTAAAATTAAATTATTTTATTAAACATGAAGAGAATCAAGTGACCCCTTTTGAAAAATATCCAAGCAATTGAAATATCTTTTTAATAATTTATAAGCCATTCATAATATATTTTGAGTCTTAGATATATCGTGGTCCATTAATAGTTCAGAACTCATTTACTGACTAAGGCCTTTCGATGCAAAACTTGACATTACAGCCCCTGGCTTCAAACAACTTATAGTCATTTGTTACATCTAGAATATAGGTAATGTGGAGTTAGCAATGCAAGTTAGATTCCCCTACACCCAAGAGAAAAACTAAAGTTTTTTTTTTTTTTTTTTGGTAAGTTACATTTTCATCCTTTGAATGTATTATAGGGCCAAAAGACCATAGTCAAGCAAAAATCTCTGAGTATATTTTCTGGGGTGTTTGTGGAGTAGCTCAGTTGTTTAAAGCACTTGCTTGGGCAAATCCAGTCAGGCGCACAGGGCCATAGTTCAATCCTCAGCTGCACATGTTGTACCAGCCCGAGCCAGTTAAAAAAAAAAAAAATCTTTCTGAGTGTATTTTCTAATATAAGTGTAAGATTGAAATATTTTGTTACACAAGTGGTTTCAAACAAAACATAGTAGTTTTGGTTTTAAATTCTTTCATAAATATTTAAAAAATTAATTTAAAATAATCACAATTAATACTTATGATGTTTTTCAACTTAGATAAATAATGACATTTTCTGTATTTTCTTCATTTTTATCATACAGAAATTATTATGCACAGACATAATTTATGTAACTAACTTCAATAGGACAAGCTGTAATTGATGTTTAGAAAAATTTAAAACATTTCTCCATTAGTTGAAACCTCTGACTGAAATATATGTTCTTATCGGCACAAATTATATCCAAGGTTTGCCAATTTTGTTTGAAATATTAAGATTTTCAAATCTGATCATATGTATCAAATCCCAGAAAACTCATTCTGATAACACCAAGTTAAACTGAATTGAGATGATTTATGACACTTTATTTCGAACAATGATATACATTGGGCAACATAATTTATTTCACTTTCTAATATTTCTCAATTCATAAAAATGCCCCTAGAGTATTTAAAATAATATTCCTTTAAGTAGCATAAAATGGCAAAGTGATTAAAAAAACAATGATGTCTGTTAAAATAGTCATTACCAACAAAATAAAATATAGATTAAAATTACTTTGTGTTGCAAAAATTAATTATAGTTATTAATTTGTCCATCCCACTTGACCTGGCTTAGATAAAAATATTTTTTTCATAATTTTTGTATAAATATGTTTCCATGATCCTTAAAGTGGAATGTGAAAAGCCGACCATGTTCATTTTATGCAAGAGGATAAAAGGTCATAATCAACACCTTTTATGAGTTTTTATTTTTTCTAAAATCAAACTGTGGGGGCTGGGGAGATGACTCAGTGGAATAAGCGCTTCCCTGGCAAGTACAAGGAACTGAGTTCAATCCCCAGTTCTGGCAAAATAATAAATAAATAAATTAAGTAATTAATTTAATTAAATGAAACTGTGGAGAAATTTGTCTAAAACGATTTTCATAAAATAAAGAGTATATCTTCGTTATGAAGGTGAGTTATTTATATGTTGGTGGTGGTTTTCTTTTTTCATTTTTCTCTATAGAATTTCTTAGAACTCATTAAAATATAATTAAGAAGAGAGGTACTTGCTAAAAAAGTGCATTATGAAAATATTTGATTAAAAATTATTTTAACCATTTAAAAATTATGTATTACATCTTAAGCATCATACTTGATTTTCTTTCCTCACTGAGAAGCAAAGAGCTGTTTTTCATGGTCTAGAGCAATAATGAATATTCATGTATATTATATATACACAGATAAATCATAACTCAATCACGTTTCTGATTTAATTTTTATTTTATTATTTTAGTAATTTTATATTTTATTAATTTGCTAAATAATCTCTTATATACTTAAATAAATTAACCATTCGCCCACAACTTTCTTCGTGGTTCCCCTTTAGGGAGATTCCGGAGGGCCGCTCATGTGCCAAGAGGACAGCAGATGGTTCCTCGTCGGTGTGACGTCCTTCGGGTACCAGTGCGCGCAGCCTCGTCGTGCTGGGGTGTACGTTTTTGTCCCAAAGTTCACACAGTGGATACAAAGTTTTCTACATTAGAATGTTCTTTAAACCTAAAATGAACATGGTCGACTTTTCACATTCTATTTTAAGGATCATTGAAACATATTTATATAAAAATTATGAAAATAAATATCTTTAGCTTAGCCACCGATGTGCCAGGTCAAGTGGGATGGACAAATTAATAACTATAATTAATCTTTGCAATACAGGGTAATTTCAATCTATATTTTATTTCTTTGGTAATGACTATTTTAACAGACATCATTGTTTTTTTAATCACTTTGCCATTTTATGCTACGTAAACGGATATTATTTTAAATACCCTTGGGGAAATTTTATGAATTGAGAAATATTAGAAAGTAAAATAAATTGTTTCCCAAAGTATATCACTGTTTGAAATAAAGTGCAATAAACCATCTGTGTTCAGTTTTAACTTGTTGTTATCAGAATATCAATGGTTTTCTTGGTTTTTCATAGCAACGCATTTTATCTAAATCCATTTCAATTGGGGCATACAGTTATTATTTTCCTGGTTTATAAAAGTATTTATTGTGAATTCATATCACAAAACTGATTGGGACATGGCTGACTGAGTTTTGCCCTCAGATAAAGCACTACAGTTAATATACACTGCCTTAGAAAAAAACTCCCTAAGAAAAAAGTATCATACTACAAAGTCAATTTACTTACATGGTCATTCTATTCTGTTTCTTGTTTTATCTGTATTATTCATACTTACCACTTATTTCAAATTCTTATTTTTAGACCCAAAAACATTCAAATAAGTCGAAGAAATACAACCATTATAAATGTTTACTTCAGTTTATATGTGTTACAGAGGATATTTCTTACATGTGAAAAACTTGCTTAGACACAGCTGAATTGCCCTCTGGAAGGCCAAAAATGTGTAATAAATGAATTTGCTTCACTTCTTATTTCCTTGAATCATTTCCAGAGTAACTGCAAGCTGCATTTAGCTTGCCACATAGAATGTATCTGTGAAAGAAAGAATCCATGGGAGAAAGTCCTCTTACCTCATTCAGAGAAAACACACTTCCCTTTGTGAGCAAATAAAATAAAAGAAACAGTGAGATTTAGAGGAGTTCAAGGAAGGAATCAATTAGCATGGATCAGTCTTAAGGAAAAAGGGATACTTGAGCTACTTGTGAAGGAAAGGTTATATCGCTGCATGTAGGACCTTTTGGAGGCAATACATGTTCATGTATCAATACATTGGAGAGGAATGGTACAGATGACCCAGCAAGCACAGGAGGACAGTTGAGTGGAGAATCATGTGTTGTGCCAAAAGACACTCTCACCGGGCAACTGTCAGAGAAAGGGAAAAAGGGCTATCTACAGACAGTGCAAGGGCCATCCAGGTAGCTCAGAGGGCTACCGCACCTGTTTAGGCAGAGCACAGAGGTCGGGGTTCAATCCCTGGCTTGCTGTGTGGTCCTGTCCTTGGGGCACGCTGAAATGGCAATTGAGCCTGGCCATGGTGGCACACGCCTGTAATTCCAGCTCTCAGCAGACTCATCACAGGAGAATCAGTATGAGTTTGATCTATGTAGTGAAATCCTGCACACTCTGTACACCCTGTCCTAAATTCATTAACTAAATAAATAAATATAGTACAGTCAAATGAAAGACCACATATTTCCTGCATTGCAGAGTTTATTCTTCAGATGAAAATCAGGAGTCCCTGAACACATTCCTCTGTTAAGAACTTTCTAGTGACCCATTCTAGAATAAAGGGCAGGGCAGGGGTGACAGAGTATGTTGTTTGTGTCCAATAATCAGAGATCTTACTATATTTTATCTATATTTCCAATATACACAGGAAGTGTTTTCTGAAAACAGAAACAAAGTAGACATATTTTGTACTCATTTTCATTTTATAAGCTCAGGTAAAATTTTAAGAAATACTTAGGAAAGTATCACTACCACCACCTTCTAATAAGGAGGAAGTTTATTTTCCCATCCTTAGTAACGTTTTAGCTTAGTCCTTGATACCACAGGCATTATCAAGATCTCAATAATGATAAAAGGCAAAGCCAAATCCTTTTTTCATTGTGTTGCTGCTACTTCCTTGCAGCTATTGTATAACTGAGATTACACAGACCAGAAGGAAAGTCAAGTTTTCCTATTATCAAGTCCTGACCAAGTGAGGGAATGTGGTGGCAGATGGCAAGGAGGGCTGTGGATCACAGCAGCTTGCCTACCATTCCCCGGAGTGTTGGGAAGACAGGTAGTAGGTGGTGATTGGACCTAGGCTTAGAATTCAGCTGCACATTCACTTAGTCTTAAAGGCAGTTGCTAAGCACTATTTTCTATTTTGCCTCTTAATTTTGTCAAAGGACCCTAGTGACTTTACTCCAGGAAAATGTTTTATTCCCTGACTAAAAATGATTGTCAAAGAAAAGACTATTTCTCTGCAAGTTCCTTCTTATCCCATTTAAATGGTATCTTCATGAAGTGAAGAAGCATGCCTGAATATTGTTGATGTAAGAGATTTAGACACCACCAATAATCATTCTTCAGAAACAAGAACTCTTTATTTGGTTAAAAGGAGCACAGGGACATTTGAAGACCAAATAGTAACAACTTGAGAAGAACAAGTCACAGGCATTGAAGAAACTAGAAGATAAGACAGAAGGGAGCTACTGCTTACAACCACGAACGAATCCTCATCAGTGAATATTAAATCCCTGACAACTTCCAACACATATCACACTAATTCACCTAACCTGGGGATGTTTTATTTTTCCATCTTGAAATGTCAGTGTACTGTGCTTAGCTCCACACTGGTGGCAGTCAGTCACCTGGTCCTAATTATAAGACTTTGTATGTACTAATAGAGGCTAGATTAGGTAGGAAAAACCTTAGACAACTTCTCAAACTCTCTGCCTCCAATGTCAATCCCAATCCCAAAACTACCATTGTTCAGGCAGTAAAGGAGGGACCACGTTGATTCTAGGACCCTCAGAGAGTGACTTGTAGTTATATAGGCAACATGTGAAGACATAAGTTTAATATTGTCTATGCCACACTTTTATCCAATATTTACTGCATTACTATTATACAGCTATTAGTAAAGTTATTTCATTACAAAATCTGTTGAGTTTTAAACTAAAAATAATTGTAAGGCACATGTCCTGCACAATTGAAATTAGACAATTCTTGCCTCTAAGGAAGATGCTTCTAGAGATTTACACCACAGTTAAAGAGACAGCTTCTTATTTCTGAAGAGATTTCCTAAACATTGGCTAACAAAAGTAGAGAAACTGAACAGAGATGAATCATTTCTAGAAAGAAATTTTCTCATGGAAATACACTGAATGTGTGAATGAAAACAGTAATGTGTTTCTTCAATCAAAATAGCATGTATTGAAAAATGGAATGTCATAAAAATAAATATCAGAAGAGTCCATTTTTATCAAGTGCTTATGCAAAGGTAAAATGTTCCTGTAAACGGAAAATTTCGATACAATGTATATCATATTACCTAAATTACAAGTTACGAAAGGTGAAAGAAATCAAAATAGCTGATTTCAACCCACACACTCCCAATGCGCTGACAGCAGTTCTGTCTGCAAGGTCCATTTCATGCTCTTGAAGTTTGAGCCCATCCTTTAGCAAAATAAGCAAGTCTCACTCCATGACTAGCACAGCATACTTTTGGAAATGAAATATTAAACATATAAAAATTATTATAATAATTGCCTCAAGGGGGAGCTTAAGGTTCACCTTGCAGATCCCTTGAGATTTCAAGCCATTCCAAGCTAATGTTCTGATGCCATTCCTTACTTACACGGATCCAGAATTATAAGACTACTTTCTTTTCTGGAGCTAAGTCAATGGGTTGTTACACTTCCATGCCGCTTTCCTTTCTGGTGCTCTTGGTAATCCACAGTGTGGACTGGTTTGGGCTGGTTTTTGTTCTTCCTTTACTGAAAAACGTAAGAAGAAACAGGCTCAGTACATGACACTTATACAGCAGAGCATGTCTCAGTCCAGACGGAGGTAGCTCAGACACTTATTTACAAAAGAATCCTTCTTCGCTCACCAGCATATCTTTCCACCCCTACAAAAAACTCTAGATTATTTCAGTGTATGAAGATGGCAAGCAGTTCCTATGAATGATGAGAAACAAAAAGTGTCTTTTTTCTGTTTGATTCTTCATTAGTGAGAGTTCAGATACATGCACACAAAGATGTGTCTCTCACCGTACAGACATGTCCATTTAATCTCCAATATACTAGTTTTCTTCTTCTTGTACCAAGAATCAAATTCAGGACCTTGCACTTATCAGGCAGGTGCTGCTCTGCTCAGCTATGTCTCTCGCTTTTTTATTTAATCTTGCTTTTTTGAGTACCCTGGCACTAAAATTCGTGATGAATTTAACAGCAAATCATCAAAACCAATATTAAGGCTGTAAGTGTAAGAAGCCGCCTTCCCTTTTCCATATTCTGCATGGTGATATGGTTGCTGAAAGCCTAACTGTGCTTTCATCTCAAAAACTGATGCAATTAAAAAATAGGCACTAGCTCTGGCAATTTAGGAATACCTGAAATCCTCCTCCAGTTCGGACATATACCTTTACTCTTGTTAGAGATGGAACTGGTTTCTAGCCTGCTGGATGGTAGCTTCTGTTTTCCCAATGAATGCTCCTCTTTTAGGTGCCTCAGAAAAACTGGTTTACAAGTTCACCTAAATCATCGTTTACCAGGTCTCTCCTTGCGGAGTGAATTTTTCCATCTAGCTTCCTAAGGGTGCTCTCCCAGGCTCCGCCATCTCTGCTGCTCACCGCTCACTGTGTTCTGCACCCTCTCCCCTGACACTCCTGAGGCCAACAGCATGTGCTTCAGGCCCATAGGTCTCTCCTCTCTCAACCTCATGCAACAGACACTAAGGATCTCTTTTAAAGATAGAAAGGAATTCTTTCTAACACAATTGACCATTCCACTTAAAAATATTGCTTGATTCACTTCCGTTTAACTGTTGCTATGGCTACTAAAGTATCTTCAAGTCTTCAAGTTGGGTGTTTTATTGCTTTTCCTTTCATTTTACAGAGCCATCTGATTAGAATGGAAAATGAGTTTATTAAAAGAGCAAAACAACTTTTACAAAGTTAAAAAATTGGTTAAATTATTAATGTGGCTTTTGCATAAAATTAGTATTTCATTACTAAATTACTACTAGTTAGGGGAACAGGAGTTACTTTGAACATGACATGAAATGAAAGAAACTACATGTGTACCAGAGTGGAATTTAAACTTTCTGCAAGGCACTCAGATGACAATGGAGTGGAGTCTTTGATGCAGTGTCTCCTTGCTTTCCTGGAAGAAAGGAAAAGGGAGGCGCTAAGAACGCATGAAGGACGTGCTCCAGCTGCGCCTGGCATCGGAAGCGCCTCAGTTCGGTCTGCGTTCTCACTGAGAACTTCAAAAAATCCCCAGATCCTCAGGCTATGGAAACCTAGGAGACGCTGAATGAATCAGATGATCACAATAATATATTGTTCTGGGAAAAAAACAAACTTTAGAGAAAATACAGTTACAGTTCAGCACTTTTTTGCTTTATAATTGTAAATTTCTAAATCACATTTTCAAAGTGTGTCTTAAGCTGATTTGTTACTTTATAGCTCTTACTTAAAGATTTCACTGGATAAAGAAGGGATTTAAGTCTAATCCTTCTACCTCTCCACTCTTCACAAGGAGAAATCATCCTTTTAGCTATAATCAGAATCGGAGAAAGAATATATTTATTATTGAAACATTTTGGTAAAAGTATCAAAAAAATTTTGAATTGTCTTTAATATGTGTATTAGGAAGTCAAAACACAATATAAATTACCACACTCTGTCATCATTCATAATGTTTTGACACGTAGTTAACTGTGAATGAAGTCCCTTTTATTTAATGTGAACTATTTAGAACTTAACACTTTTATTTAATTTTTTTCTAGATTCCTTGTGGTTTATTTCAGAAAAAAAGATGAAATCATAAAAGAAAAATAACTTCCCTCGCAAAACTTATTTTTCTTTTTCTTTTTTTTAATTTTAGGGCAGGGTCTACAGGGTCTCACTGTGTAGATCGAACTTGTAGTGATCCTCCTATTTTCAGCCTCCCAAGTGCTGGGATTACAGAAGCGTGTTACCATGCCCAGTCTCAATCACCATCTCAATGCACCACGGGGGACAGGGCCAGCACAGCAGGCCCAGGGATCGAACCCCAAGCCCTAAGCAGGCACTTTAATCCACTGAGCTATTTGGTCAATCCAAAATTTGAGAAGGAATTTTTTTTCCTGTTTCAAGCTGCCTTAAGGGCCAGTCTGGTGCAGCCTCTGGAGCTGGGAATCAAAACACCATCCTATACTCATGACTGCATTTGCCAAAGCAGTGCTTTAAACAACTTAAGAGCTTCTTTTTTAGAGAAGCATTTTTTAACCAGTTTTTATTTAAAATATTCTGACACAGATGTCTTTTATTTTAGTCTATTCTGAAGCTGCATTTTATTTCAGTTTATTCTAGCAAGCATGCTTTTATTTAAATCCAGTATCTCTTATTTATTTTGATACCTCTATTTCATTTTAAAATTTAATCGAAAAACTAATATGCATGGAAAAACTACACTTCTCTAAGTTATATGGGTCAGCAGGGAAAAGTTAGAATATTCCTCTGAGGCTAGCTATCCATCTATCTATTTATCTATCCAATCTGTCATGTATCTATTTAAATTTCAAAATACCTGAAAATGCTGACCTAATTTTAGCACTAGCTTTTATTTCCTATTCTTAAAGATCCCTTTAAAATATAAAAGAAGATGATGACTTGAATTTTGAAAAGTGCTACAAAGTGAAGCTACAAATTCAAGTTTCCTATGAATCTTGATGTCCAGAGAGAAAGAATAATTATTAATCTTTGTATTGAATAAGCAAGAAACAGAACAATTAATGCACCTGTTACAAATGCACCAGTGTTCCCACTTCAGACCACCAACACATTGGCTGTAGGAAACAGGACAGGGACATTTACCCAACCAAGAACAGAAACAGAAATTTACCAACTTCACAAGGTCTCAGATGACCAAAGGACACGTTGCGTGACCTTCATAATTAGAGAGTGCCCATAAAGCTGCGTTGGTTCTTGTTTCTATAACATTGGTACTTTTGTAGAGAAAAATAACAAATACAATTAGAGTAATATTTTTGCAAATATTCTGAAAGCCTATGTAAACTTTATCAATTTTCTCTATATAAATAAATTATTTACCTTCGATGAAGCATCTGGAAACAGCAAGTTCCAAAAGCAACCAATATCAGTAAGAGCAGTGGTATTGTTGGTATAATAACATAGATTAGATTAGGAATTATGCCTACAAAAATAAAACCATTTTAGTGCACAAATGTATCTGACAACAACACCAAAGGAACATAAGAATTTTTCCCCAAATTAAGGTTAAGATAAAATTATTACCAATAAATAGATTCCAATCAAGACTCACTCCAAAGTAATGGAAATAGTGAAACAGTATATCCACATTTTGGTAAAAAAAAATGAAAAAAGAATTGTGCTCTATTAGTCTTCATGTTCCAATTCAATATGTAGACTTTTAAAAGTATAGTTAACTTTGCAATTCAGACAGAGGCTAGTTTTCTTAATATATTAATAATCTTAGCTATTTTAATTCATTAATCCTTCCAAACAGTTACTTCAAGAAATAAACACTAGTTTTTGAGGATTTTAAAATTGTTGACTTATTAGATAAATAATTAACTTAGCCAATGTGTTCAGAGTTATGATGTTATTCAAATCTCTGGTATTAAATGAAAAATATGCAAATATTTACTGTTGGTATAGTCATAACTCAGAGATACAGGACTTCAGAGGCATAAAGACATGATTTTAGTTAAGTAAAAAGAATCACTTTTAATCCTATTCTATTATACTTGATAATGTGAGATATTCTTATTAAAGTTAAAAAAAAATAAGCTGATCTATCCAATTTCTTTACAGCATGAAATGACCTTGTTAAAATGTCTTCAGTGTCATAAGATAGAAAATATTAATATTGATATTGACATTGAAATAAATATTATTACTTATATTTGCAAGTAAGTCAAGGCACTTGGAATGGTTTTAAAATCAGGAATCTGAGAAGTGAAACCCACCTAGAATAGATTATGTCTATTCGAGGAATGCCATTTGCTGAACTATGCATTTAGTTTGCAAACACAAATCTTCATTAGAAACAATCCACATTACTTTGGTCAAAATGGAACAGACATAAATCAGGCTGTTATTTTGATAAGTCACTTCCTTTGTTAAGGAAGACATTAATGAAGTCTAGTAATGGACTAATTTGGTGATAATTTTCAATGCTTCCACCATCTTTTTTAGCTTCCAGCAGCTGTGTTCAAATATTTGAAGAATACATAAAATAGTTCCTTTCCAAATTGTCATTGTTTCTGAGTTGGGATAATGCTTAAGGTCATAAAACACAAATCATTAATTCTGTCCCTACCCCATAGTGAGAAAGAAAAAGGAGTTTCATTTTGTATGGGTTTTACATCACTTGCACAGATTCTGAGACTTTGGACATTTGCCTTAATCTGTACACACACACACACACACACACACACACACACACACATCCAAAATAAATCCCAAAGAACTTTCTGTCCAACTGACATTGGGTGATGCCAACAAGGCCTTCACAGACACTGAGAGTACTCTCTAACCTGAAATTGACCAAGAAGAAGTATTTAAATCATGGAAGTAAACAAAGGCTACAAATTGGGCTTTTGTTTTTCACCTCACCTCCACTCTAGCCAGTCACTAGGCACTTACAGCATGTAACTGTTTGCAGGCCACTGAACATACCAGTTTACATAATAACATGTTAGGGATTCTCTTTGTAGACGTAGATTTCAGTGCAGATTGTTTAGTTTGCTACCAGATACATCTGCTGGAAGTGAAAATCTGATAAAACAAAACCAATTCTTCCGTTCAAAAGTGCAAAGAATCATTTTCATGTAGCCCAAAAGTACATCTCCATTGGCCTTTTTTGAGGAGTGAGGGTGGTTAAGACAGGCTCTAGTTATATAGTTCAGGCTGGTCTTGAACTCACTGTGTAGCCCACATTGGTCTTGAACTGACAGCAAATTTCAGCCTCAGTCCTACAGGTATGCATCACCATGCCCAAGAGTACTGCCCATACTTAATGCACCACTTCCTGATGCAACAAAAATGAAGTTCGCTAGGACTCATGTGAAACCATGTTGGAAAACATGGTTCTGTATTTGATAAAGACACATGAACGAATTACCTGCTTCAGTAACAGCCACCTTTTCATGGTTGTCTCCCGGCTGATTTGTTAGATATGGCTTCTCCACAGAGTCTGTTGGACTGATTTCTGTAATAAATTTTACAATACTCATAAATAAAAATTATACAATATGAACTGAAAACACAGGTAAAGAAGCTTACTATCAACATCAGAAATATCTTTAATTTCTGAGAAGCTTACAATTAAAACATATTAGGAATTTAAATATACATAAAACTAATTATAAAGTCAATTTAATTAGGTTTCAATACAGGTCATGTGATGAATTCCCTATCAGCACAGGACTGCATTTAGTAACCTGCAGCAGGTCCTATGGGAACAGCAGCCTGCTTCAGACAATGATGACAAAGCACGCAAGAAGTTAACAGAGATTAGGAGAAATTCATGAATGTAAGAGACACATTAAGTGCAATTCAAAGACAAGGAAAGATCATTTATCTTCCAGTATCAATGTAATATTTGTGTTTCCTTTTGCACAATAATTGGCAGATGGCCATGTGTGAATGGCATTCAGAACTGAAGATTCAGCGTTCAAGTAACTGGGTGCATTTCTATCCTACTTGACATTCACCACTTTGAGATCTGCTTCCCAATAATGTGTGCTTCTTCAAGTAATAATCAGAAATTTAGTCTTTCAAGTTTTTCTTTTTCCTTCTGGTTTTATGTGGTTAAATAACTTCAATTGCCTAACACTCATTCTTAAATTATTTATTTATTTATTTACTTGGTACATGGTCTCTAATGCAGGTTGGATTTTAGTGATCCTCCTGTCTCAACCTCCCCCATGCTGGGATTATAGACATGTACGACCACATCCAGCTTCAGTGGCAGACATGGCATGCTGGCACAACATGTGGTACCAGGAGTTAATCTGGATCCTTGTACTGCACTTGCCAGGAGGTGCATAGACCACTGAGCTATCTCCCCAGCGCAAACAGTTTTAAAAGTTGAAGTTCCTTAGTATGATCTCTTACTACTCTGTCTCATACATTTTTTCTTAGAAGGAGCTATTTTTACCTTAATAACTTAATGAAAGTGAATTGTATTAGTAAGAAAAAAACTAAACTTTTAACTTGTTCCAAAATGTAATTCTTTTTTTTTGCCTTCACAAGTTGATGAGGAAAAACATCACATGCAGGATATTATATAGACTTTAGAATATAAAAGCATTATTGTAATGTTTACTGTTCTTGGGGCAGGCCAAATAGCTCAGCGGGTTAAAGCGCCTGCTTAGGCAGACGCAGGGGCAGGGAGTTCTATCCCCTGGCGTGCAGTGGCCGCCCCGCCCCTGGGGCACGCTGAGGGGGCGATTGAGTCTGGGCATGGTGGTGCTCTCCTATAATCCCAGCACTTGGGATGCTGGAAACCGGAGGATCACTGCGAGTCTGACCTACACAGTGAGATCCTGCACTAAATAAAAAAGGTAATATTTACTATTCTTCTAATTTTCTGGTCATTAGAAATTGAATTATACATTCTTCTGTAGTAGCATCATTTCACTCTTACACTCTTATATCCTCCTTCATATTCAAGATGTTGTCCTAGACTGTAATTCTTCTTCAATAGAACTTAGCCATACTATGTCTGTTATTGCTCAACTGATACTTACTCATCAAAAAATATAAAAAGTGATTTTTCAACATAAAGTTGTCTTATTTTATAATTGCAATAAACCTTAAAATGTTTCAAATTAAATAAAATTTAAAAACTGAGTTTCATACATGCAATTTTTAATATCTAAAATGAGTGTATATGATATTTTAATACCAAAATTAGATTCAGAAGTATCCTCATGAAAATGCCTTTGTATGGCAGTGATATGGCATTGGTAGGCCAAAAAACAGATATGCAAGAGATGATAGAAGAAAAAGAATACATAAAAGTGAGTTATTTTGCCTCTGCCATAGTGAAGTTGCTTTTTATTTATTTTTTAATAAATAAATAAATTAATTAGGGACTGGGGAGATAGCTCAATAGAATAAGCGCTTGCCTGGCAAGTGCAAGTTCCTGAATTCAATCCTCAGTTCCACCAAAAAAAAAAAATAATAATAATAATAATAATAATTAATTTGGTTTGGGGTCTCCCTATGCAGCTCTGACTCATAGCGATCTTCACGTCTCAGCTTCCCCTGGGCTTGGATTACAAGCATGTGTCCATACACCCAGTTTCAGTAGCAAGCGCAGCACGCCAGTGTTTCCTGGCCAGCATGACATGCAATACCAGGGATTGAACCCAGGGTCTTGCGCTTGTGAGGCAATCTCTTAGGTAACCAAACTGTTTCTGCAGCCCACCAGGTTAATTTTTTATCTCATATGTCATCATTAGTCATGGTATTAAATAATGTGTAGGAACACACAGAAGAAAAAAGTTTATATCACATAGTTCTAGTAAGGTGGAGAATAAAGCTCAAAATAATGTATTATAATTTATATATATTTAATTAGCTGTACTCATTGTTTAACCCCATCACCACAAGAAGAATCAAATGCTAACTCTATAACCAGGGAACGTTAATCAAATGAACATCTTTTCCAAAGTAGGTAGCACACTTAAGGAAAATTAACTAAATAGTACACAACGATAAAATTTTAAAAGTAAAATAAATAATGAAAATTATAGGTACATTAGTAAAAATAAGTATGACTATGGCGTATATGTGATATAAATAATTTTATAATATTTTAATGAATGTTGATTATCTGAAGATCTGGGTACATAGTAAAAGATAACAGGTTAATTTTATTTTAAATGCTTTTACATAGGTAATACAATCCAGACTACTAACACAAATTAGGCAAAAATGCATATTGCAAGGTCAACAATGTCTTTAAAATGATGGAAATTTATTGCACATAAGAACAAAATAAAATAAAGTTTCAAAAGTTTTGAGTTATTGATGATATAAAAACTCAAAAGAAAGGATAGGGCAGTACTGTATTTAGATGACTTACAACAGAAAACAAAGGGAATCAAAAGTAGGAGGTAAGGACTGACAAGGGGGAGTAAAAAAAGGATGAAAATAATTAAGATACATTATGTACATTTAGAAATCTTCCAACATTAAGCATTATTATGTATAACTAATATCTGCTAATTAAGAAGGCATATTCTATAATATGTTCTTTATTTTCCTCAGTAGTTTTAAGCAAACTTAAAATATCTGACAACTTCAAGTTTATACTTTTTCCAAGGGAAAAATAAAGACAAACAACACAAATACATTAGAGATTTAGCTTTGCAAAGGTTTTGTGGAGGGTTACCATGGACTTAGCAACCAACGAGGTTAAAGAGTAAAGTCACCACAGATTTTAAAAAGTTGGCTAATATACTGAAGAGCAGGCTTAACATAAGAAAAGGGTAAATCTAACCCAAGTAATCCCTTGTATTTATGGTCTTATGAGAAAAGGAATCATGCAATTTCAGGAGAATAATAGAAACATCAGTTCTTGACTACAGTTGCCTTCTGTGAAGACACATTACCAGAGCAAGCAGACAGCCCTTCAGAAGAGCTAAAATGACACATTCAAACACTGAGGAGAATGAAAAGAATTAAAGTCTAACTTGACTTTCTCATACTACTTAAAAATTATGAGTTTATATAATCTTGATCTGTCTTTTTTAAGTCTAGTGTCAATTCATTTGAAGTGTCTCTTTCAAGTAATTCAAATCTCCCTTTGCAGGAGAAAAAAAACAGTGCGATGGCTCAAGTCATTAGAATCTGTCAATCTGCTGCACACATCAAGTAATTATCATTTTTGAAAGAAAGATAACTAGGAAGATGTATTTCAAAGAGTGAGAATTAGAGAGAGAACACATCACACGCTCCTACTATTTTTCACTATGGTTTCAGAGGCTATGATTGGCTGGATTTCTGTGGAGGCCCCTTTGCCAAGTCTTATGCTCCTGTACATGCTGATGGGCTAGGAGAAAGTTGGTTTGTACCTTGAAATTTCACCAATATGTAAGCCCATAGGTGCTTTGGTGACATACAGCTACTTTCCACACATTATATTACACATTGAAAATATTTTAAAATAGACATGCAGGGGCCAGGGAGATGGCTCAGTGGAATAAGTGGTTCCCTGGCAAGTGCAAGGGCCTGAGTTCAATCCCTGGCTGCACAAAAATAAATAAATACATAAAATAAAATACACATGTATTGTTCATAAAATCAAGTATTATTTCTCTTCTCTTAAAAGAACCTCTTTGGATGTTTTTATTTACTTCTTGGCTCTTTTTTCAGTTCATTCTGTACTGTATAAAGAGATCCAATTACTGGATAAGCTGAAAGATAATCCCCTATATCCTAGCAGAGACAGAGCCACAGGTCTTACAACTTAAAGCCTATTTCAGAGGGCTGGCATGATAGCTCAGCCAAATAAGCATCTGCTTTGGCAAGTGTAGGGATTAGGGTTCCCTCCTCAGCACAGCATATCAAGCCAGCTCCACCCCTAGGGCATTCTGAGTGTAGTGGTGCATGTCTGTAATCTCAGCGTTGAGGAGGCTGAAAACCAGAGGATCACTACAAATCTGAGCTATGTAGTGAGATCCTGTACCAAATGCATTTTTTAAAAAGCCTAATCAAAGCAAATCCATAAAATTGGTCCTTGCTACTACATTACTTACCTGGCTCATATTTGCAGATGTAATTGTGCTTCATGTTGCACCTGTCGTCATTCCACTGGTAAAGGTAGGGACCACCAAGACCGGGATTGGCAGTTGGTTGATGATACATCACGACACACTTTTCGCTTCCACAGGAAGGTTCATCAGTGTACCAGTTCCTGCAAATAGAGAGCAATGGGAACCCTTATTTTCGCCTTCTGATTGCCTCTGCCATGCCCATCTGGAGCACTCTGCAAATCTTCCCTTACCCCTGGGTTCCACGGGACCTATACTCACCGGTACTGGGAGCTACCTCCATCAGACCACTGGTAGAGATCCGGGCAGGCACCGGAGGTTTGGCCATCCCCATTTCTCCATAGCCCTATCCAGAAGTCACCATCAGAAATCCCTGTTTCAGGTTTTGTCAAGTTTTTCAACATGCTCTCTATTAACTTCTGCTCTGCTTCATTCTCAAGACTGAGGAGGACACCGCCCTCAATCTCACAAGCCAGTTTAGCCTCCTGAAAGCTCACTCGGCTGGACAGCTCGTGGAAGTAGGCCATCTTGTAGCAGGGGTGCTTTGCATCAGCAAAACACACCTTTTGTCCTGAAAAAAACAAAGACGGCATATATTGATTACCTGAACTATAATCATGATCCAATAATAATAATAATGAAATAATTAAAATTGGAAAACAAGTTAAAAATAAAACACCCTACTGACGATGCTTTTATGATTGGGTCACTTTGTAAATTATATTTTCAAGCTCATGGATTCGAACTTGTGACAGCTAGCTGACCTTTTCGTAAATTTGATAGAATTTAAACATGGTACTTCAAGGAAATGATTGTCAAGGGAGCAAAAATACCTCTGGCTTGGAATTTTTTTATAACTCCATTATCACAAGTGAAAGTAGCTGAAGAGGATACTGATATATACAGAAAAATAAGCTAAAACTTAAAAGTTACACTGGCCACCGAAACTAGATGTGGAGGTGCACATCTGTAATACCAGCGCTGACACGGCAAGTCTGAGCTGTGTAGCGAGACTCTGTACTGATAAATCAAATTTAAAATGATATTAGCTCAAAGGCAATAAAGCAAGAAATATTTAGGAGACTCTGGAACAAATTACTTGTCAGCATTAGAGGATTAGGTTGTATGCTAAGCAGTTAGTAACAATGTAGTTTTCATTTCTTTCTCAAGAGTTCACTATAAGAGGAAAGGTACCTCCTTTTTAAATTTGAAAGTAATAACATGTTTTTAAAATCCTCCCTATTTCAAAATTCCATTGAATTGGGACACAAACTAATTGAATCTTAGCTTTTGATGGCTTTTGTACTACATTTCTTTAGAAATAAGGAGTAGAAATAATCAAGAATCCATAATCTACAAAAACAATATATAAAATTTTCAATTTCTTTTTTTTTTTTTTTCTGTGGAACCAGGGATTGAACTCAGACCCTTGTACTTGCCAGGGAAGGGCTTATTCCACAAAAATTTTCAAATTTTTAATTTATCACAATTTATGTAAGTTATCACACTCAATTTATCCATTCGTACTGAGACCTATTTTCTTGAGACAGCATTACATACTTTTAATACACTTATTTTCATTATTCAAAATAGCAACTTGAGTGTAAGTTTACTCTTGAGATCATATTTTTCTCAAACTTTATACCAAATTTACTTTTATTTGAACAATATCTATGGTCCCATCCCCACAGTGCACTGAGATGGTGATTGAGACTGGGCGTTGTGGCACATACCTGTAATCCCAGTGCTTGGGAGACTGCAAACAGGAGGATCACTTTAAGTCTGATCTATGTAGTGAGACCCTGTAGACTCTGTACTAAATACATTTTAAAAATCTCTGAATTCATAAATACACACACCACAAGAGTTTGGTTTAAACTAATCTCTTAAAATTGAATTTCACAAGGTAGGGCATGGTTGCACATCCCTGCAATCTCAGCACTCGGAGAGACTGCAGCAGAACGAGTTTTGCAAGTTAAAGGACAGCCTGGGCTACACAGTAAGTTCACCTCCTTTCTAAACTTCATAGGAAAATCCTCTCTTAAGAAAAAACAAAACAAAAGGACCTAGGAGATGGCTCAGTAAATAAGTGCTTGCCTGGCAAGTGCAAGGGCCTGAATTCAGTCCCTGGTTCCACCAAAAAAAAAAAAAAAAAAAAGCCTGAATTTCACATATTACTATATTACACAGAATGAGTTTTTGTAATTACTGAATGACAGCTACAGATGTGCAAGATAGTATTTGGTCATATTAAAACTATGTCTATACATGAAATATTATAGTGAGTAGAATTTATCTAAGTCTACCAATAATAAAATTCTAATTATTCTACTGTTTATATTTATCTACATTTTTCCACCACCAAACATGTAAGATACTATTACAGAGGAAATATCCAGAATGGCCATGTGGTCTTGCTTTGCCCTTCTTATGTTCCTTTGCCCATCTCTGACACTCTGCTGTTACCTTAAAACAGTCACAGAACTGTCTGTGTTAATGTTTGTTAACCCTGAACACTTACCCACAGCCTCCACCACTCTCTTAGTTTGGCTCTGATCCTGACTTAAATTTGGATTTGGCAAACATACTGCAAAGCATTTTATATAAAACTAAGTCAACATTCTTTACATGCAGAAAATAAGATACAGCTTTACTGCTTTCTTACTAGTTATCTGAGGTTTCACAGTCTTTTCTACTATCTACCTAACTGGTGGACCGTCAAGAAAAGTAAGTCATACAGGGTTGGAAGGTGTTTTATACTGATTAAAAAAATAAAGCATTCAAGCTTTGTACTCAGTGTATGTCACACTGAGCCAGCACATGATCACATCCATCTTGTTGGCCCAGAATCAGCAATTAGTGACCTATGATGACACTCCAGGCAGGGGGGAGCAGAAATCAGCAGAAGGCCATTAACTTCACAACAGTGCTTGAGTGATAGCCATTCAAGATCTTGACACAAGCTGAGAATGCAGAATAGCAATGTGAGCTCGCCAATCGGTTGTCTTGTCTTTCTCATTAGCTGTCGCCTGGACCCAGGAGCAGCTCACTGAATAATAAAAGCAAATAAATAGACTGGCTAAACTAATGGTTAACAAAAAACTGGCATGTTCATGTGACCATAGCGAATGAGCTAATGAGACTTCAAGCATACAAGTCAGACCAAGATGATAGAAGTACCAATCATTGACTCAAGTAGAAATAGAATATTATTTAAAATGTTTCATATATTATTAGGTTTCATGATGGTTGCACTGTTTAAAATGGCTATTCCTAGCAATATTCTTTTTTTCTTCTTTTCACGGAGCCAGGGATTGAATTCAGGCCCTTGTGCTTGCCAGACAAGCGCTTATTCAACTGAGCTATCTCCCTAGTCCCCTAGAAATATTCTAATACCGCTACTGAGGCCATATTTTCATTCTTCTAAGAAGCAAGCTTAATTTCCATTTTCATCTAAAATAGACTTTACATAGTTCTAAATCTCCACTAGGTCCTAAGCATATTTCTTTGAGTGTCCAACTTAAAGCACTTTTACTCAAAGGACATTTAGCTTTGGATTTGACTGTAGCAATTCTGAAATGCTAAGTTTTTCCAACAACGGTTTCATGTAAGATTTCAAAATATGTCAAGAAAAAAAAATTTGTCAACAGAAAAAAGATTAGCCAGATGTTTTAATTATACAAAGTAAATTTATTTGTATGAAAAATATATTTATTTGTCAGAATGTAATCAGAAGGTGCTTGAGTATTATTTAATCTACTAAAGTACACTATTCATTATTTCTGATATATCAAAAAGGCAGTGCAACACTTATTAATCCATGGTGAAGATGCAAAAATGATGATGAAAATTAACTCTTTTACAAATTAAGATAACATTTTTAATCTAATGTTGTCTCGTGTGGAAATTTCTAACACCACTATGTTAGTTTATAAAGAAATAATAAAAAGAAAAACATATACATGTGGATTATATTTAAAATAATTAACTAATACTGTGTGGGTCTTGGATGATAGACAGCTTTGAATAATATAGCAGTTCCCAGTTCCTGGATGAGAAATGGAGGCCGATGGCTACATGGAAAGAGACTCTTGAGGGGACACAATAGTCTTTTGTCAAGTAGAACAAATATGTTAACTCCAAGGATAGTATTAGCTTTGCCTTCAGATTTGAACTGAACAGTCACTAGCAGTCCAGGTCTAGTAAGGCAGGCTCCAGAGAGTAACAGATTGTGCAGTTTTTATGGCTTATATATAGTAAGTTAAAGCTTCTGCTGTGAACTAAGATGCAATTCATTTCACTACTGATTTCTACTTTATGCATCAAAATCTACAGCCATAGAAGCTGTTGGACCTCTCAATGCATTTCAGCTGATTCCACTTGGCAGCTACTGTGGTGGAGCTTCAACAGCTGGGAAGCAAATGTTGTCCTAGTTCCCAGAAAAGTTCTGTTAGTATAGATCTCCTGAAAGTAACTTCCCATTTCTGTGAAGGGTAATCATACCAGGGAACAATTATGACTGCTTCTTTTCTTATTTTGTGAGATCTCATGAAGAATTGCTCTGTCTCTTACTTTTAAACACTATATTCAAATGAAAGCCTCCCTGGGTATGTAATGGATAGATGGGTATGCATATGGAGACCCACATAGTGGGTGCATAGCATTGAAGAAACATTTACACTAACTATAGATGACTGTTGCTCTGCATCCATATTTGAAAATATCACTTGATTACTGGGTTAGCTCCAAGAGGGAACAAAGACATGCCACTCAGGATTTTGTAAACATTTTGAGGGAAAAAAAAGTCTGAGATAATATATTTGCACATTTTTTTGTTGATGCACTCTAGAGCCACCAAAATTGTAAATCTAGAAAGCATACAAATACTTCAGTTTTCTTCACTGAACTTTATAGAATGACGAAAAGAAATATTTTTGTATTAGTTTCATACACATATGTGTGCACATATACACAGCTACATATATATACATGTTCTTCATGTATATATAAGGATATATATATATATCCTTGTTGAAAGATAACTATTAGTAATTACTAAAATAAATATTCCCATCACTGTCACAATGAAAATTCTACTACTGACTCCACAAATAGATGTCCTCTTGTTTAGTAATGAGAAAAGTCTTGTGCAGTTCAATATTGGCAGGGCTTCAGGTAGGCTGGGCATGATGCAAAAGCAGGGCCAAATTTATGAAGTCATGAGAAGTGGTTTCACTTCTTGCATAAAGAGGTCCTGTAATTTAGCTTTGTTTTGCTTGCATCCTTTATTTTCTCACAGTCTAAAATTTAACAATTAATTAGGAAGGTGATAAAATTGTCCTTATACCTCACACTAATCAAGTACCATGAGTATCACAAGACTATTGAGTTTAGAACATACTTATCAATAAAAACACAGAATACATACTATAAACTTCTGTTTTTCAATTATGATCCCCTATTAATTGAAAAAGAAAGTTATGCAAAAGTTTATCTGTATGGTATATCTCACCCCAAACAAGGCTGATTGAATTTAGCACCTTTTACTATTATTCTCCAAATACTTTTTTTCACAATTCCTTCTTAATCTCCTCACACGCAAATTGGAAAATATACTGATATAGCATTATACAAAGTAGAATGAACTTTGAGAGCAAGGGCAATGATTTTAGCCTAAGGAAACAGAATGCAACTGAGCTTGTATTGTGCTGGTGGTAAATATTATATTAACTTCATAAAATTTTTTTAAACAAAAAATATCATAATAAACTTTCCCCTTTGCAAAAAATACTTTATAATGCACTTATTTACAGGATGCATTAGAGCTAGAATCTATTTTCTTGCACTAAGAGACAAAATCAAATCTGTTGAATTTTTGGATGGTAATGTTAACAGCAGGTTTGACTTCTTCAGCTGGGAAATACCACAAGCTTCCTGAGAAAAGTATGAGTATTCTTGTTGCAAGAAAAGCTTCATACTTGAAACAGAAAGTAGAATAATAATGGTAAACCAAGTGATAGGGTGATTTAATAGTTCACATATATTCAAACAAAACTACTTAGATCTGAATTTCAGTTTCTACAGTCTTAAATGTGGGTATTTAGAATTATCTAACACTTCTTGGCCTTAGTTATTTTACCTAAAATGTACAGAAACTCAAGAGGTGCATTTCTAGAGTCAGGGAAGGGGATAAGTGGGAGGGGGTAGAAAAGGGAAAGATGGGTAAGGAGAGTGAAATACATTAAAATATATTAAATGCATGTAGCAATTTCCCAGAATAAACTCCACCACCATGTAGCACTGACATACAATAATAACTTTGTTTTTAAAAGTAAGGCTGCTTATGAGCTTTTTGGAAATAAAGGTGATATTAATGACCTTACATCTATCAATAAGTTAAGAGTACAGGACCTCACTTCTAATAGAATCCTTGTATTTTAGTAAATTAGGAAACTATGACCTCTCCTGGTAGGATATGTTGCAAGTTTCCCTTCGTAAACTAATGTTGTAGTTTGTTTTGCTTGCATCCTTTATTTATTTTGCTTGCATCCAAGCCTTACTGTGGTCCCAGGGCTTTTTCTGGTTTGATTTTTAAACAAGGCCAAGACTGAATACTTTTCTCAATATACCATAAAACTATACTCAGCTTGTCAGAGTGTTTCAGAACTATACTGAATTTATTAGGCAGTGTCGCATCATCAGTAATATCACCAGGTGGATGAACCTAGAGTGTATGATGCTGGCATTAGGATGTGTGTGATTAGTGAATCAGTCCCCTGGCTGGTTTGGTACCGCTCTGGTGAGGATTACTGGTGTGAATGCTACATGCACCTTAAGGCAGGTAGCCCGCACACAACACAAGGGACAGAAACAGTCGTGTCTCCTTCTCACTTTGCTGTTCCTACCTTCCCAACGCAATGAACTGTTGCCCCTGTGCCACGTGCCACCCTGCCTTGGAGTCAACTGATTATGGATTGAAGCCTCTACCGTCAGTTAAATAAACCTTTCCTCCTTTAACTTGTGGGGTTTGGGTATTTTGTCTCAGAGATTAAAAAAAGTAATTATTCAACTGGAAAAAGTTGCCTTTGTGTCTAGGCAGCCTCACTGAACGCAGGGCTTGTCCTCTTACCATATTCTTCTGTGCAGCATGTTCCTCTGAAGACTTCTAGTCCTCCCAGAAGCCTTATTGTCCATATTCTCAAATAATTTTCAAAAGAGACAAAACAGGACTAGGAAAGTTTGATAATTTGCCTAAGTTCACACAGCTCATAAGTGTCAAAATCCAGCTTTGAACAAGATCGTCTTGCTTGCAATTCATGTACTCTGATTTCTATGCTGTCTCCAAATACTTGACACAATATAATGATGCAATATTGCATGAACAAATGAATAGTGGACTGTAAACACTATGCTTGTCATTGTTGTTATAATATGATCAGTAATATTTTCTCAGTCATTTTTCTTATCACTGGAACAAAATATTTGACATCCTCAACTTAAAGGAGGAAAGTATTATTTCTGGTTCATGCTTTTAGTCCACAGTTCACTGGTTTCAAGGCAGGAAGCCTGGGGAGGAGCAAAGCTGCTTGCTTCATCATGGTGGCCGGAAGCAGGCTGTGAGGGAGGATCCTGGGAAGCGGATGCACCCTTCCAGCTCTCTTACCCTGTGAACCTCCTCTTCTGCACAGGCCCCTCCTCCTGACGTCATATTTAGCTATTTTCCTCTGGTGGTGCAGTCGCACTCTCCAAACTCCTGCCTATGAGCGCAGGAGGCTTCCAGGGGACATCCAGATACAAGGCCTGATGAGCGTTGCTCACTCCCTGGGTTCTGAGAACTCATATGTGCAAAGGTATGCACCCGGAATTTGCTTCTAGGTAGGGTGTGGATTGGCTTGTGCTAGACATTTAGATCACAGTTAATACTGGAATATCTTTTATCTTGGAATATATATATATATATATTCCAAGATATATATATATATATATATATCTTTATATATATATATATATATATATATATATATATATATATCTTTTTTCCAAATATATATATATATATTTAGATTTTTTCAATCTATGCCTTTTACTTTCCAAGTAAAATAAACAAGGCTAAGACTGAATACTTTTCTCAATACACAAAAAAACTATACTTAACTTGTCCCGGTGTTTCAGAATTATACTGAAGTTATTAGGCAGTGTTGTATCATCAGTAATATGTTAAAACGCTGAAAGAAGCAGACTTACCTTACACTTGTAAATATCCATCCACATGTTTAAGAATACCCCCCAGAGAAGGCAGTTGTAGACAGTAAAAATTATTAATGACTGGCTTTCCTCTGTGGAACTATTTACATAATACTGCTCTTCTAACATTAATGTATAGATATTTCTATTTTCATGAAAAAGATGCATAAATAAAATATTTAAAATAACAACGAAGGAATAAAGGTAATATAAATGAATATTTTATTAGATAACTAATAAAATCAATTTATTCTCTTATTGATCAAGAGATTCTTAAATAATTGCACCTTTAAAAACTGCACTGTCAGTATATTATGCTTTTGATGGTATCATGAAACTACCCCAGGGACTGAGATGTATTCAGTAGGTTTTTTCTTGTCTTGCCATTGCATCATACTATTCTATAGAATACTTATCATCCATGAATTTTCAGTATCCTATTACCATCTGTGTGGTAAAAAGAGGGCTCCAAATCACTGATAAAATGTATGCAGCATAGTAAGGTTAAACTCATACATATTAAAGTGTTCTAAGCAAAAGTTCTATGAAACACACATCATGTCACTTTTCAGTATAAAAAGAGCATAGGACCATGTCTCTCCAGACTAATAGGAAAAATTTAAATACAAAGATTAAAGAAAAGAAAATATTGTACTTCAAAATACCACAAAGTTTTTTTTTTTTAATTACTTTCCATTCAGGTATATCCTCCTAAATCAGGCTTGAATTTTGACATCTTCTTTTTATATATTTACCTGTGTATCATGGGTAAATCCTCTTACCTTTGTTCTAAGATGATAGACGTCACATGCTAGCTCATAAATTTAAATAATTCTAACCCCCACTAATAGTCTCCACTCTGTAGTAAGAAATCAGTTGACATTTAAGCTCCTCAAAGGAGCTCTGAAATTTGTAACAAATGTATTAAATATTATTTCAAGGGCGGGGAAGATAGCTCAGTGGTTTAAGCACTTGCCTGACATGCTCAAGGTACTGAGTGTGATCCCTGATGCCAAAAGTAAATAAATAGATATTATTTCACTGTTGCCATTCTGGTTATATGTTTATGCTTTATTTGTGTCACAAGTCCTTCCTTATTTCTGCTAGAAAATTAAATCTTAAACTAGGCATGCTATTAAACACTATTACATCTGATGGGCCTGGGCCTGGGGAGATGGCAGTGGAGTAAGTGCTTCCGTGGCAAGCACAAGGGCCTGAGTTCAATCCCCAGTTCCACAAAAAAGAAAACAAAAAGTCTGATGGGCCAGATGATGATAAAGTTACTTGAAATGTAGTTTCTTGATAAAATATTTTCACCTCATTTTTAAATAGTGCTCTGAGCTTTTAAAATGTTTTATGTATAAACATTAAAAACTATCTTAGTAAATATTTTATGGTATTAAAGCACATAGATTTCTCTGGGAATTTTTCTCATGAGCACCTAGTTGTGGAAGGGTGGGGAAGAAATTATACTAGTGTATTAAATAGAAATTATCAATTGTTGCTACAAAATTTAATTAATAGAAACTTTATACCATATGTTGTAAGTGTATTGCTTCAGTTTTTCTCATACACCTGAAAGGAAATTTAGTGGAGAGCCCCTAGTGGCAGAAGGGGGTTGATGCACCACTGAGAACTTGATTCCTCCAGAGAGAAAGGGGCTTTGAGGAAGCATTGCTTCCCAAGAGGTAAACTTCAGATTACTGCCTGCGTAGCCTATCACCGCCCAAATGTGGGCTTGAGAAAATTACTCTTCAAAGCATGAGTCACAAATTAATTTATAAGTGGTTAAGCTTCGATGTGAGTTTTATGCCTAATGACAATTGAATTATTCATAAGAAAAATGTAGCTAGGTAATTGTTTTAATACCAAGTAAACATCATCATTTATGCTAAATCAAATAGATCATGTTCAGTTAGTTAGAAATTTTCCAGATGTCACCTTCAAGATGATTTAAATTCTTAATAGAAAAACACAGCAAAGGGTTTGGAGTAATTGATGCCTTGAGAGAACACAAAACAAACTCTTCATCAACTATTTAAGTTGTTTTTGCTGAAGCTATCTTTTTTTTTCCCCTCTTGAAATTTTAAGTTACGTAAACAAGAGTATACCAACAGCCAATAGTATATTAAGTAAGTGACATATTTCTATTTGTATAAGAAGACAAGTTAAGTTCAAATCATGATCATTGCTGTTCAGGCATTTATATGAATAGAACCAACAAGCAAAGGCACTCAGATGCATACTTCACGTCATCCAATCGGTTTACAGTTTAACAGTTTTCGTAGCTAAATCAGAGAAGAAAGGATCTAATGAACTGCTCTGTACAACCTGAAAAGCTGTAAGTGGGGAATGACCGGCAGCTATGTAAGAATTGTATTCTGATGGTGTGAAGAACTAGAATTTGCTCAGGGGAAGGTCAGCAACAATTAAGTCAAATGTGCCAGCTTCTAAAGGTCTAGCTTCACAACCCATTAAGCTGCTGTCATTTGTCATTTATGTCTACATCCAGTGACACCTGTTGTACAAATGCACAAAATCTGAACAGGACTTTCTGTAGTTTTTATGTAAAAATCTCTCCACCATTAAAACTCACGCCCATATACATCCAACGTATGTTTATCGTAACACTTTAATGAGCATAGCAGCATATTCCCATAGGAGTAGCTAACAAGCCCTCATGTAAGTTCCTACATGTAAGTCCCAGTGTTGATCCTGGCCACTGAAAATCTACATCCTTTTAAGGAGCGTTCCCTTCTTAAAAGTAAGGGAAGGTGGATACAATATAAACTGCTTGACAATAAGTTATTGTTAAAAATGAAAATTCGGAGGCAATGTTGAGAAGCCTGCTTATTTTAATCCATTTGCGCTGCACTGGCTTGAGATTTAACGGTGCACCTTGTGCGTGTCTGAACCTTCATTTGTTAACAGTGCGCCTCGGTCCAGCTGCAGCCTGACTTCATTGTCTGAGACGTCGCTAACTTGGAATGAGGTGTGCGAACGCGTGGCGCCTGTGCACAGGAAACTGCCAGGTCTTTGCCGGTCCTGCCGAGAACAAAGGCTGTGCAACCAGGCATCCTGGAGCGAGCCGCGATGTTCTGGTCTGGTCCCAGAAAGCACTCCTGTGAACGCCTTGCGCAGGCGGAAGCAGAACCCGCGCCAAGAGGCGGAGCGGGGGTGGGGGGCATTTCTGCTGCGGGTTTTCTGCTTCTGGTTGCGTCTGCCCCACCCCTTTTCCAGGTGTCCAGCTTTGCCTCTTGGCCAACTGTCTCACAAAGAAAGTAGGAATCACTCCTGTGAAAGGCTGTACGGCGTAGGAGCAGGCTGGAGCTTGCTCCGTGGCTACTGAACAAGCACTGGGGAAATCATTAAACTTTTCGCTGTCTTTGAGCGAGAGGGGAAAGAATAGCAAGATCCATTTCTCCGCGCTTCCTCCCAGTCCCACGCCCCAGAGTCTCCACCCTAGCACCCGCAGCCCCGCAGCGTCAGCGCCGCGCAGTCTCTGGCCCGCGTCGCCCCTCGGCGCTGCGCCCCTAGACTTACCGCTGACGACCCGGCGGCAGAAGGCTCCGGGGCCGCAGAGCAGCACGGCGCCCAGCAGCAGGGAGAGGGCGCGCAGCATCCCGGCGAGGCTGCAGCAGCAGGTGTCGCTCGCAGCTGAGGGCCCCTCCACCCGACACTCTCACGCCGCAGTCTCCCCGCTGGGTCCTACTCCCGCCACCCCAGGCCAGTTGCCTGGGCTCCGGCGCGCATCGCCTTGGTGTGGAACCTGCCTCCAGGCGTGCTTTTCCGCGCGGGTGCGAGGGGCTAGGGGGGGCACAACCCCGCGCGGGTGTGCGTCTGAACACAGGGAACCAAAGTTAGGGGGTCCTGTGCCTGTTCCAGAGGTGAAGCGGCAGCCCCAACTTAGAGGAGTCTGTTGCGCTTCGCTTCTGTGCCTGGCTCTGGCTGCTAAAGGGCTGAGCGCCTGCGCCCCGGTCCGCACTCTCGTAGCAGTAGCAGAGGCTCTGCGCTGCAGGCGCGGTCTTATATATCCACATCCTCAGGTCCCTGCCCCTCGCTAGTAATAATTTTTAACTACTTCATCCCTCCTGCTATGAGCATTGCGCAGCCACTCCCATAAAAACTGCAGCCGTTTCACAAACCGTCCAGTCAGCAGTCCCTCCTCTCCCTTTCCCCTCCTCCTTCTGCCCTCTTTCCATTCGCTAACAGACTCTGTACTCATTTGTGTAAAATGTGACAGCTTTGCTATTAAACTCTGGCAAAAGTTGGATCCATTTGGTTTCCTTAGATAAATGTCCACGAGGATGCCAAGTTGTGGGGCCTTTCTCTGTCTGTGCTAAATTGCTTGATCATATGAATTGCTAGATGCAGGGCAGGAGCCACTATTTAAGATGGATTATCAGAGCGGGAGCCAAAGCCTGCTCTGTGAATTATAGAAAGTAGCAGGTTTTTCCCCACCTAGGTTGGGCACATAGATTATTTCCAAGCAGGTTGTTTGACTAAATTGCTACAGGAGCAAATTGAAGAGAGTATTGGAAGCATAGTTCTCCCAACTGGTATCAATCTCAGTTTCTTCAGTTCTAGAGAAAACCATCAAGACAAAATAAATATTCCAAATTCATAGGAATTTACTGGATATGAAAAGTACTTATTTCTTTGCAATCAGCTATTTGTGGCTTATTGTCTACATTTGATGTAAAGCTCATCTTAAAGCCTAAACGAGGACTCTTTTCCATAACCTGAGCTGCTTTTTATTATAACAGTTTCCTGGAGTATTAGATAGAAATCTGTGGGTCTTTTTAAATATCTCTAGCTCATGGTGTGAAACCTAAAACTGTTCTCATAACGAATCTCAGTAGATTTAGAATTTTCCCACTATGCTGCTCAGATGTACCAACGTTTGTTAAGCACAATCCCTTTGTCATAAAGGGCGTTCTCCTAACTTCTTACTGTTCTTGATTTTCATAAGCCGTAAGTGTGGTCTAAATATTGGTTAGAGGAGGCTGGGGAGATAGCTCAGCTGTCTAAGCACCTGCCTGGCAAGCACAAGGAGCCGAGTTCAATCCCTGGTACCACATACCATGCCAGCCCTAGAGCTATCTGTACTAAATAAATAAATAAATAAATAAATAAATAAATAAATAAATATTGTAAAAAATAAATATTGGTTAGATTCTCTTTTTGGAGAAAAACTGTCAGTGTTACCATAGTCAGAACAAGCCCTTCAGAATGAGAAATGTTAGTACTTGGAAGGAGCGCACAATGGTGTGTGTCCTATCAGTTTATTTTTCTTTGTAAATACAGCCACTTGACAGGGGAATGGAAAATTGAAAAGCCCAGATCTTGTAAAGGATCCATAATTTTCACCATGGCTAAATATCCACCAAATTAAGATGAGAAGCACTAGGAGCGCGGAGGTGGAGGAGGAGAAGAAACTCAAATTTTAAACAGGCAACTGATAAAGTCTCTGGGCAGTGGATATGTAGCTGAACCCTGCAAAACAAAGTTGACCACCGGGTGTGACTGTGCTCTGAGTATGGCCCAGAGACACACAGTCCACTGAAGAAAAGAAATTCAGTGACACAATGATTGGGTGTCAAAAAAGCTTTTGTGGAAGGACATAAACTATCACTTGGGCATAGAGGAACTAGGGGTATGTTTGTAGGTGTATTTGCAGCACTCTTCTGAAGCAGCCAGAGTTAGGGTACCTGTGACTGAGGCCTGAGGAACCTCTCCAGATGCCCGAGGACTTGGCTTCCGTGCAGGACTTCATTTCTCCTTTCCTGTCACTGTGCTTCTGATGAGTGAGCATTTCTTAACCCAGCACTAGGAGACCACAGCATGAACACTGCGGATAGTTTCCTACAAGTCTGTGGACCCTCTATTGTCTCAGCTTTTTCGGCAACCAGTTATATTGAATATACAAGCTTCATAAAGTCTAATTTATTATATCTGAGCCACAGTTAGATCATTTTAAAGTGACCACACCCAACCTGCTGAACTCAAGAAAATACAGGCTTATTTTAGATATGTTTTCAAGGTAGGTTGGATACTCTTCAATATGAATTTAAAAGTACTAGCTATTCTCTTTCAAAAGCACCAGAGGAACTGTCTCAACTAGTATATATATTATCTGTAGCATAGCAGGAGATATAAATTAAAGTTTTCAGCAAAGGTGTACTTTAAAAAAAAAGGTATACAGTTATCAGAGTTAGAAGAAATGAATAATACATTTTTAAACATGATTTTCAACACGCATCTCATCCTCTACATGAGATGCTTATGGGATCATAGGAGAAAAGTAGCTTTAATATTACAAACTGTAAATTAACTACAGTAAACTAGAAATTTAAAAATTGTAGGACCAGCCAAATATCTCAGAGGATTAAAGGGAATTCAAGCAGGCTCAAGGGCTGGGGGTTCTATCCCCCAGCCTGCTGTGCCAACCCCACCTACTGGGTATACTGAGAGGGCAACAGAGACTGGGCATGATGGCACGACCCTGTAATCCCAGCTCTTAGGAGGCTGTAAACAGGAGGATCACTATGAGACCAAACTAGTAGTGAGACCTTGAACACCCTGTAGAGCCTTCCCTAAAAATACAATAAATAAATAAATATTGTGAACAACCAGAAAATTGACAGCTTCAAGGGCAAGCAAAGAACCTAAGGTATGCGAGGAATCATTTACACCTTTTCTGGAGTTGGGACCCAGGTCAGATGAAGTCAAGGCCCCAAAAAGACCAAGGAACTGGCAGTCTGGAGAGGCATCCTTCACACAGTAAGGTGCTCTTTCTAGTAAAGTTAAAGCCATAAATGATGATGATGGTGATGATGATGATGAGAAGGAGAAGAGGAGGAAGGAGGAGGAGGAGGAGGAGCAAGAGGAGGAGGAGGGTCAGAATGTGAAATTGATTCTACTAAGGAGTTCACCATCAAATCACCAGTGAAAATGGGTTGTTGAAAGCCAGAAAGGTGATCTCAGGTCTAAGTAGGAGTAGCCAATATCAGCCTCAGAAATATGTTAATTACTGAATTCTCAAAGGTTTCTATAACATCAATATTTCCATAATATTTGAAAGCCCACATTTTGAAAAGTGATAGCAATGTCCTTCGTAGTATTCTGTGGTGGCCTTATGTCCCAAACATGTGACTCACTCCATCGTGCTCCTCATCCATTTTCAAATGTTTGCAATCCCAAGTGAGCATCTGCTTTGTCAGTCTACTGCTACATCTCAAAACAGCCTGAATTCCAGAAATTGATTTGTAGTCAATGACTTGTCCCTTGGACAGCTCTGTAAAGTGGCTTTGGCCCAGTCACTTGGTACATTCATGTGTGCTCCTGTTCAGAAACTGACAAAGATGGTCTGCTGTATTTGAAGACCATGGAAACTTCTCACCGTGGAGAAAGCTAGTATAATTTTGTAAAATATTTAAGATGGTATCAGGATGCATTGTCAACTACTCTGTTCACACTTATTTTATGATATGTGATGATTTGTGTGAGTCCCATCACTACTGCCAGACATATCTGAAGGTTTAAAAATAAAACCATTACTACACAGTTATTTCAAGAGTAAGTAACACCAAAATTTTCTAGGTATTGATTTGCAAGCACTTCCAAGAAAACTATGTAAGTTCAAAGACTTTTCTTACAATGTCTTAGACATGAGGCTTCAGCACCTGTGAAGCCCTGTCACTGGCTCACGTGCAAGGATGCACAGGGGCCAGACTCCCTGGAGATTTTCTTGTTCTTTTCACATGTCTGTGCCATCAAATGCAGGACCCACTTCGCTCAGGAGCCAGGTCCCATTCTTCCTGGTGCTTTCAGAAGTTATATATTTTGCAGGAATAAAGAGGAGAGCTCCATTCTTCACAGTGATGTTAGAACTGTAATGAAGAATTTTACATGCTACAAAAGCATGCTTTCTTAACACTTGAAGTTTAAATTTAGTAAACTTTAAGCTGCTATGTGGAGTGACCATTCAGCTAATAATGTAAAATTTTCATGGTCTCTATTGATATAAATATAAATTGCCAAATCAGAAAAATCATATGACTATATGGGAATAAGTATGGACTCAAATTCCCTATGTTTTAAAAAAAAAAACGCAATTGAATACTATTATCAACTTGGCATGTGACAATACTTTTTGTTCTAATCTTGGATTAACTTACCAAATCTGGTATTAATTTACATCAAAGGAACAACAAAACAAATTGTAATGATCAAATCAAAAAGTTATAAGCAAAAGTTATCTTTTACCAAGCGTCTGGGCCAAATTGTTAGGTTTATAACTGACAAATTTCCTTGAGAATTATTGGAAAAGTTGGAATAATTATGTTTTTAGCAGAAATGTAAGACCAAATTTTCATAAAATGTGCTTTGGGACAAGTTTCTTCACTTCCTTGGTTCCACTTTGAAAATATAGAGAATAAATCCGAGTTTTCTGCTTTCCAACTGGATGACGTTCCATACCAGAAATGTCGTCATGGCATTTCACAATTTTTTTGATTTTTATCTTTTGTCTTTGGCCAGAATTTTGTATGTCATTTAAATATATTCCCAGTAAGTTATTTATTGGATAAATTATTTATTTATCTGATTATTCTCATAAATGTAAATTTGATTTTAACACATCACTGTAAGCTTCTTCCACATATTTTGATCAATATTTACTAAAGAAATCCTTTAAAAAGTATGTTGTAACTTAGGTTTTATACTCTATTAATCTGGAAATTACTTGGTTTGAATGCTTCTGCTGTCCTCTGCAGCATTACAATTCTATTTTTCTAATGCTAAAAAATATTTTCTAAAGCTAAAAATGCATTTTATCATCCTGAATTTTGCCCTTCCTTTTCACTCTTCTCTGTGCCCTTCCTTCCTGTCTCTTTGCAAAAAAAAAAAGATAATACCAATTTATGATGAATTTTGTACTCTTATTTGATTTCCAAATTATTCAGAGAATAAGAGTCCTGGAAAATTTCTGTGGTCTTTTGAGTAGCAGATCAACATATTATGCAGATGCCACACAAATGAAACATCCAAACAAAGCAAAATAAAACTGAATGCCAAGCTGAGTGAAAAATAAATGATCATGAAACTATACATAAATATTTCATGAAGCAAGACACTTTGCTATAGGGGTTCTGTATTTTACTAAAGGCAAAATTATATAAAGAAGAAGAAATAAATACTTTAAAGTACATTTTTATGTTATTTTCAGGTATTCAGTATTTTTTAAATATATCAGTGATGAAAAAAACTATGATTCCAAAGCCAGAAACAGTAACCATAAACTGGTTTATGTGGGATGACACACAGTTAGAGGGAATTGGGAGAAAGAAGCAAAGGTATCGGGACAAAAAATTCATTTGAAAACCCTTCTGGATATACATCTGTCATTGTTATTTTTTCCTATACTCTTTCTAGGATATTGCAGCAGAGCAAAATGGAAATTTTGGGAATAAGGAACACAATGTCAGGCAATTTATAGATACATGTTCTGCATGTCACAGAAACTCCTTCAGCAGAAACTTGAATGGAAAGGCAATGAAATAATAAAAGTAAGTGCATTTATATTGTAAAATATTTTTTGGCCAGAAGAGAGCACATTAATCACATTATGTAACAAATGACACTATAATATTTCTTTCCAATGGTGGGACACAAAAGTTCATAATGTAACGCTAATGTTAAAGAGCTTTATTTATTTTTTATTATTATTATTTTTATTGAAGAACAAATAACAATGAGACAGTTTCAAGACAAATTAACAGGGCAGATTCGATAAATTAATACATTGCAAAATGTTTTCGGAATGTTTTGGTGTCGTACAAGGTGCATACATGATATTATACCTACAGGCATTATTATAGCAGATGTCTCTAATCAGTGAATGAAGACAGTGTAGCTATATACTTATCTTATTTTTTATAGCTGAATTATATCCCAGATTCAGTAATTAATACTTCCTATCTTGCTGTCTCCCTAGGGGTTGTCCATAGTACTAGAAGCCAACACAATATCTTGTCCAACCACTATTAGTGCAAATCTTGCTTCTCATAGCACATCAGAGAGATAAGAAATGATCATGAATGTGGTGGTGAAGCACTCTGTCTCATCTAATAAGCAGAAATCATTCAATCAGACACTGGAAAAATCAAGAGTGTGGTCTAGATTTTAGATGTCTATGAAGTTAAGTAGCACAGTGATAATTACAAAATACATATAAGGTTCTTTTTAAATCTATTTATTCGTTTGTTAGAGGGCATCACTATGCAGCTCAGACTGTAGTGATCCTCCTCAACCCTGTGATTACAGGTGTACGCCACCACACCTGGTTTGGGTGGCTAGCTCATTGAGGGACAAGCATGGAATGCAGTACTATGGATCAAACCCAGGTCCTTGTGCTTGCCAGAAAAGTGCGCAGACCACTGAGCTATCTCTCCCTGGACCATATAAAGTTCTCAATGGAAGACAGAGATAGTCATTGTGAGCTCAGATTCATCTCCATGGGAACTCATTAACATGTGACTCTGAAGACTTCTGACTCAAATGAATATGTGGTATAATCCAGAGAACACAAGTAGACCTTCACATCCTAATACCATAACCAAATCCACCACCCATCCTTAGCCGACCCTCTCTCAACTTTCATGTGATCATGTGACTCTAGATGACTTATTCTGCCAAGGAAGAGCTTCTTACACCCTGGTGCCTCCTCCAGTTGTTTCTCCAACTCAAGTTAAAACATTGTGCTGCCAGAGAAGTTTCAGGATGATTATGACATACAAGAGGACGTGGTCCTTCTGCTCTGCCTAGATCTGTGGAAAGATTGTGGCTGCCCACAGGCCCTGAGTCCACCTCTCTTCTCTTTCCCTGGTTTCTTTCTATAAGGACATCTGTTGGGCCTTCCACAAATATTTGCTGAGCACATACTGCAGTGTTTTGGTTAGGACTGTGAGTGGCCTTGTTTGTATCTTTTCACTAGACTGAAAGTTCTAAGCTGGTTTTATTCCCTTCCAGGTAGATGATTTCAGTCCCCATCTACCTTTCGCATGGCAACTATACTATTGATTTGACAAAGAAACAATAGCCATGGAGTTTCTTATAAATTTGATAAACAAGGATTTGGAGGATAATACATGTTATACATATGTACATATATATCAAATATGTAGCTAATATTGTATTCAAACAAATATGAGGGATATTAACTATTTAGTGATAACTATTAAATGTGTACCAAATAAATAAGGGCTGGGGAGATGGCTCAGTGGAGTAAGCGCTTCCCTGGTAAGCACAAGGGCCTGAGTTCAATCCCCAGTTCTTAAAAAAAAAAGTGTCAAATAAATAAACAAATGGATCTTTGAATCAATACTGCCCTCACTTGTAGCCGGGTTTTGAAGTTTTTCATGCCCTCAAGCATAATATGGCAAAGCAAAAGGGAGGGACTTCAGGTAGACTGCAGTTCCCCTCATCCATCCTTAGCCCTAGAGACGGACAGACAAAACAAAACTTCAGCAATCCCTTCAGAGCCCCACCCACCTGTGCTGGTTCCAAAGGATGCAAGCATTGCCAAGGAGGTGACTGTTCTAAGGCCACCCTGTCCCTCCAGAATCAGTTACGTATTTTCTTTACATTCTGTCACATTCTCTGTCACCCTTACTTTAACTATAGGTGTTTTCCTTGAGTGAACTAACATTAGTTTAAACTTCAGATATACGTATCTACCCTTCATCTGCATGAATCCTGCATCTCCTGACTGAACGAAGTGCTGATGGCATACATGCAAACATAATTGGGTCTATACAAAACAGATACAAAGTTATTTTTCTCATCATTCCCTAAAGAAGATAAACACAATGTGTTTGTACTGCTTTGTGCATTATAAGTAATCAATCAATTTCATGCATACGCAGGGCCACATGGGAGTATCCATGAATGCAGCATAGTTTTATGGTAGTAAGAAACATGAGTATCTCAATGTTGATATCTGTGAGGTGTCCTGGAACCCATCCCACAAGGTTACCTAGGGATGACTGCATAATGAGAGAAAGTGTATTAGCTAATGCTTACAAGAGCTTCAGGGCTGGGAAAGGCTTCTCAGCACATACTTTCTCTCAGATTTAGTGCAAGCCACAAAAATTTACAAGATTGGCTTATAATAATTCAGAAACAGATTTAGAAGAGGGCAAGAGACCTGTCCACATGCTGGAGGCCTGGAGAAATCAGCCAGTGTCCTGCAGCCTACAACAGTGTTCCACAGAGTCAGGATCAAGAGGCCGAGGGTTCTTCAATAGGAGACTGAAAAGTCTGCCCTGGAAAGCCCAAGGGCCAGTGCTGGATGCTGGAAGGTCTGAACCCGAGGCCAGAAGGCTGGCCTTGCAGGCTGAAGTGTCTGTGTCAGAACTCAGGAGATGATGCTCAAGGTAGATGCAAAGATGTGAGCTCCTCTGGAGAGCAGGGCAGCCACCCTTGGTGACCACAAGAAAATAAGCCACAGTGAAGTTCTTTCAAGAGGATCAGCTGGGATCCTTCCCTCCCACTCTCCTCTTAAACCATTACACAGTTTTGCTCTTTCAGATCAGCCAGGAAGTCCCACTCAGGCTGACAATTAATTAATTGCCCACCACAGAGTAAGCTTAGAAACTTTAAATTTTATTTTTCTACCTCTGCACTGCTGAATGCACCAGTTGCATCTTCCAAGAATATGGTGAGCACGCATCCTGTTTTGCCTGACAGAACTGAAGTTTACTTAGAGTAATGCTGTTCCTCACCCTTGATGCCTGTCAGGATTGTCTCCTCCACTACACATTCAAATATTATCATGGAAAAAATTATTTTGCTTTGATTATTTCTTCTCCACAGTTTAGCTAGGTACATTCTGTCTGTATGTACATACAACTCTCCCTTAGAGAAAGTAGAAAACATACTGTATTGTACTTTATTATCTGATATCCCTGATGACTAGCTATGTCTTGTGCACTAGGAATTCAGTAAAAATGGACTTCAATTAAAAGTTTTAAAAGTTTGCAAATATCAATACAGAATAAAATTTCCTTAATGCAAATATTTAAATACTAACATTTTCATTAAGGAGATCACATATGGAAAATATGTTATCTATTATTTAAATGGTTATCTGAGATACATATCAAAACATATCAGTATTGAAGATATTTTACTACTTCTTTTACAAATTGCTTCAAACTTTTTGAATTATGTAACTGTTGCTCATTTTCTGTTCTCTGCAATTATTTTTTTTAATGTGGTGTTGAGTAAAAGTTTGAAAGAAATAGAAAACATCTAAATAAACTGTCCAGAGCTGGGGATGTAGATCAGTGGACTAAGTGCCTGTCTGGAAAAGACAGGGACCTGGATTCGATCCCAAGTACCACATTCCTTGTCAGCCTCATGCCTTGCTGGCCAGCGAAACTGAGCATGTGGTGCACGCCCGTAATCCCAACATTCATGACACTGAGACAGGGAGATCACGATGAGCTGAGCTGTGCAGCGAGACCCTGAACCAAATAAACAAAAATATAATATAGGATTGTCATATTTTGAGGTAAGTGCCTAGATGCTCAGAATTACCAAATTTATCAAAGCTGAGATAGATTTTTAAAAAACATTTCAGATTCATACAGTAAAAGACAGTGGATTCACTTATTGACTACACAACTGTAACTAGACTTTCTAAATCTATATGATTTTAAGTGAAAACTTTTGAATTCTTGAGAAGAACTTGAATTTCTCCCCAGATTTATAATGCCATTGAGCTAAATAAAATGATTTATCTGTCTTTCTTATCTCATCTTTAATGTTCTGGTTTCTAGTTGCTATCCTAAGTTGTCATAGTAACAAAATGCTATCTTCAATAGGTTTTGTCAGAAAACCTGTTCAGAACACCTAATTGATTGTAAGTGGAATATATTCAATTGGTTGCATGTGTGACAGGTTCTTCTATTTTTAAAAAGATTTGATGACATTATTCCTTATGATTTGTACTTTCTAATCCTATAATAATAAAATAACTCAAAGTTCATAGACAAGAGCAGGAATAAATTCAATACAGACCTGCCTGAGGTCAATCTGGAGTTAACTGGGAATTAGTCTTCAGTCTTTTTCAGCCTCGGATAGCCACCAATTACCCTGCACACTGTCAAATCATTGCTTTGCCCAAAATACAAGTTTCTCATATATGTATCATTTTAATGTCTTCATTTTATTTTGTCATATGTTATATTACATGCATATATATATATATATATATATATATATATATATATATATATAAAATGTGGTACAAAATTAAAAGGAAAATTAATCCATAAAAGCCACCATAAAAAGCTCCTATGAAAATAATCCCACAGGCTTTTATATATTCTTCCACATAAAAGCTTCCAATTGCCACTCTTGCCAATAAGGTTAAAATTTTTTTTTAGCCACAGCCCTCTAAAATCAGACCCCACACTATTTCTACCTTTATTTCTTTGTGTTTTTGTTAATCACCCAGCGCAACACCCTGAGTACTTGACCATCCTTGTATTTGTATTTATTGTGCATCTGTGTGGTTCCCGTCTCCATTGCTCCACTGCCTCTCATTTCCTCACAAAAGTTACTCTGAGCCACTATCTTTCCTTCCCTGAATAGATAAAAGTTATTCATCTAGTCCTTAAATCTATCTTGTGGATTGTTTAATATGATCATGTTCCACAGATTACTTATAGACTTACATGTAATTTTACCTTCTGACCCATAAGGTAGATGTCCCAGCACCAGAACCCTGTCTATGTGTTTCCCCACTGAATAGCAGCATTTTGTGTTTAACAAAGATTCTTCTGAGAGCCCTCAGAGAGAAAGCTTTGTTCCAGCCTCGTACTGTCTCCCAGTGAAATGCAATTTGCACCCTGCTATCACCAAGAACATTGAACTACCCTGAGGTTTAAGGTGAATTGTTACTTCTGATGTTCCTCTGAACTGTATTTCCCTGCCGTATGCCAAATATTGCATAAATATTGCAAATAACCACTCATTTCTTGAGCCATCAGTGGTAGAACCACACATTCAAAGACCTTGACATGCATTCAAAGCAGAAAAGACAACTGTAACAAAGAGCAGAAGTGCTTCATCGCCTAATGGTCAGCTGTGCCCTCTCCACACTTGATGACCAGGTAAGAACGATGAAGCCCTCTGTGCTCTGTTTCCCTTTCACCAACACATAAGGGAGGCTTCAAATGCCTTCCCAGGAATGTGCTGACCTCAGAAGGAAGCCCTGATGGAGAGCCATTTATATTTGCCTAGCAAATGCTCATTTTTCACTCTAGGAAGGAACTTGACAGCAGCCACAGTGTAAACGTATAACATTTGAACAAGGTCACACATTTCTTTCTACACGGAGTCCTTTAGGTAGTGCCTTTAATGTTAAAAAGTAAGATACAGCTTGCTTTCTTGCACTTATAATAATGCGCACAATTAAACCAAAGCCTCGGGCATGGTAAGTTTCTTTCCTTATTCCAGCATCTTGAAAAAGTTAATGCTTCCTTGATTCATTGTATGAATAATAAAATTTGGAGTATAATTCATTACTACCAAAGAATTGAAATAGTATGCAACCTGTATTATGCATTTGCAAAAGTTGTGTTTGAATTATAGGCAATATTCTATGAATTTAGATTTTTAAACTTTGATAGATTTATTGTTTCAAGTTGCAGTATAAAGCAATAATTGTGAATATCAAATCTTTTCATTGACACTTGAAGGGAAAAAAAGAGAAAGTACGAAGTGTTACCAGGCATAGTTTAGTGTGAAATGAATCAAGTTATATTAGAAAAACAAAAGTGACCTCAATTATTTCTTTTGGAGTTTCAGTAAAAAATCATAGCTCAACTGTTGAAGTTAAACTCAGGTCTTTGTAATTACATGTGTAATTAGAGACTATGAGGTTGATTTAGTCCTCTCTCTCTCTTTTCTTTAAATTTTATGTATTTTGTACAGGATCTCACTATGCAGGTCAGACTTGTAGTGAATCTCCTTTTTCAGCCTCTCCAGCACTGGGATTACAGGTGTGCACCTTCATGTCTTGGTAACTGGCCCAGGGCGGGGCTGGAATGGCATGTGGTACCTGGGACTGAAAATGGGTCCTTGCTTTCCCCACAACCACTAGGCCTCCTTCTTTAAGGAAAAACTATATACAACAAAAACATTTCATGCTTACTCTATGCCAGGGAACATTCTGGTTTATAGGTATCCATTTATTTTAGCCTCCTAGATGTCTTATGCTACTACTGCTGTTCCAATTTTCAAAAAATAAAGAAACTGAGACTCAAGCAAGGACAGGGAGCCAGTTGGGATTTAAACCCCAGAAAGTCAGGCTTTAAAATTTATTATCACAAATAAAATGTCAAGACTACCTCAAGACTGCCGCTCCCTTATGCCAACTGAAATAAGGCTGGCATAACAACGCAAAACCCTAGTGTTCTCACTTACGTATGGAATTGAAAACCATCCATCCCATAGAAGCAGAAAGTAGAATGGTGATCAGCAGAACCTGAACCTGAAAGATGGGAGAAGTGGGGGAGATTGTTCAAAGGGTATGAAGGAGGTTTGATAAGGGAAGGCAATGAATGATAACACTGAAGGTGAACAATACATTAATTAGCTTGACTCACTCTAATATACATATATGGCTTTATTCTGTGCCCTACCAGTACACATGGCTAAAAACTGTCCAGAAGCTCAAGGAATTTCAAGTTTACAAATAGTAAATATGCCCTCCTGTGATACAGAAGTGCTGATACTGGAGTTTCCACTAACCACTATTTCTCAAGACAGTAGATATTTTCCCACATAACACCCTACCCAATAATACAGCCACTTGCCTGTTCTCAAGAAAATTCAACCAATGTTCCCTAAATGTGAGAGAGATCATCTTAAAGGATGAAATACAGACTTTTAAATTTTTAATATTGTTACAGTCTAAATGTTTATGAACCTTCTAAAATTTGTGTTTTCAAACGTAATCTCCAGGTGGTGCTGTTAAGAGATGGAGAACTTGGGAGCTGGCTCAGGAAGCTTCCTTCCTCATGCTGAGCTCCAGACAAAGCAGACACCCACCTGCCTCATGCACCATGTGAAGAGGAGTTACAGCTCCAAGGAGGGCTCCACCTGCGAGGAAAAGGCCCTCTCGAGACTCTAACTACTTTTTCACCTTGCTCTTTGTCTTTCCAAAAAGAACTGTCAAATAATTTCTGGATTTTTTTATATTGCAGTTTGTGGTATTTGTATTGTAACAGCTTCAGTCAACTAAGATAAGTAGTTAAACACTTATTTGCATAAAGAAATCAATAATAAACATACACAAATCATGATCTTACAGATATTATTGCTTGAAGAACACAACAAGAAAGTAAATAATTTTAGTGACTTTAAAGAAAAAATAGGACTAGTAATAGATATGTGGAATAGAAATTTTAGAGGCAATAGGTAACTGACAGAAGTTTTCTAAATGTTGCTATCATCTTGCTGTCCCTTCTGAACTGAGTTTCTGCAGGACCAGCTCGCGAATGACTCAGGAAAAGATGAAGGTGATGATGACAACAATGATGATGATGATGATGGTGATGATAATGATGATCATGGAGGTGAGGATCAAACTCAGGACCTTGTGCTTGCAAGAAAGATGCTTATGCTGCTGAGCTGTATCCCCAGCCCCTGGATAAGATTATTATGGCTGCATCACAATGGGCCTAGACATTTGCACCATCTTACTACATAAAACTATGAATTTTCTCCAGGTACAAGCACTCAGAGCCACTAAGGTACTTGTGCCCATTACATAGCTGTGATCTCTCCATACAGAACCTTATGCAGAAGACAAGGGAGCTCCAGTCTCAATTAGGACAAATCTCTCCTGTCCTCATAGACTTAGCCAGGCCTTTTCTGAGGCACTGAGGAGCAAAGAAAGAAAGACGTGAGATCATTTGGAGAGGAGCAGAGAATTGTGACATCTGGGCAACAAAATGGAAATTCACTTGCCCACACTAACTGGTGACTTGCAGAGATTTTAGCTAGCTTTCTCTCTCTCTCTCTCTCTCTCTCTCTCTCTCTCTCTCTCTCTCTCTCTCTCTCTCTCATTGTTTTGTTTGCATATTTGTTGTTGTTTGTTTGAAGACAGCATCTCGATACATAGTTCAGGCTGGTCTTGAACTCACTATGTGCTCCAAACTGGCTTCTAACTCATGGTAATGCTCCTGAATGCTGGGATTACAGATGTGCACCACAACTCCTGTCTTACATTTATAAATAATTCTGAGGCAAATATGTGTTTGTCTTTCTCATAGATGAGAAAACCTACTTTTATCTGTCTGTAAATGGAGCCAAACTTCCGTGATTCCAAAGAAATTCTGACCTTTGCCATACAGACTGAAGAAAACGATAGATAGAAACATTGAAATAGATCTAGAAAAGGTGTATTTTAGATGTTTTTTTCCTACATTAAAATATAAAATCCAAAGAGCCATATAGCCAGGAATGCAGAACTTCCACTAGATAGTCCATGTCTTTGCACAGCCCAGTCCAGCCCCATCTTTGCAAAGGCTTGTGCATGCCCTACAGGGCATAGGTAGAGAATAAGCATCTTTAAATTAAGTCAGATGGAAGCGCTATCATGCCAAGTCATGGAGTTAGCATTCATACTGTGGCAGTCAGCCATGGAAACAATTTCTGCTGAGTAGGTAGTAAAATGAAATAGGATGCTGCAGGGCACACTCTAAGTAGTTCCATTTCATGACATTGGATCCAAAACACTGGGCACTTTAGTGAGCTGGCAGGGCAAGGAGCAGTCATTTATGTTGTCAAAATCTTTATTAGAAGTATGACTACTTTATTAGAGATGTAATTATTACATTTTAAAATTTAAAATATGAGTAAGATTGTTTTCCTCAAAGGCAAGCTGAAACAGACACATTTTCCCCAGAGGGTTGATACCACCAAATTAACCAGTCAAATGCAGAAGAGTGCAAGACATCTGAACACTAGAGGTCCACAAAAATTTGGCTGAGGGCCAAGATCACAGTGTCCAGCTGAAGGCCTAGGGCACATTGCAATCTTCCCATGCAATTCTATTTCAGGATGTGGAGGAGCCTTCCATGGAAGATTGGAGAGTTTGTGCCCAAATGCCCAAGGACCGTTGCTGAATGCTGGAGACTGCAAGGCAGGCTGAAAGGCTAGTAACAGAAGCAAAGAATCTGCACATAGAACAAGGAGACAATACTCAAGGTGAATCCAAAAAGAACTGCCACAGGTTCTCCAGAGAAGATCAGCTGGAACCGAAATCAGAAACAGTGAAGCCCTCCCAAGAAGTCAGGTGAAATCCTTCCTTCCCATTTTCCTTCTGTATGGCTGGGCAACCTCAGGCATCCCTATTCAAGCTGACAATTAGTTATGAACTAATACAGGAATTTGATCCTGTTCTTCATTGATTCCACAGGCAAGTAGCTACCTAAAGCAAGCCCTAAAATTTATAGTATTGCCTGTAGGAAAAGATGCAGGTGACCAAGAAAGTACAAATTAATGAAGAATCTATTGCCCTATTCTTACATTGAATCCTTGGAGCGGGGAGAATATGTAAAGGTTATCAAACAAGTCTATGCTTCAGATTGGATGCTGCAAATGCATACTCTTTGATGGAAAGAGAAAGGCTTCTTTGGAATACATGAAAATACATTTTGTGATTAGAAGAAAAGGAAGTTATTGCTTATCCAGGAAACAAATTGCACCTAGATTGCATTGTTAGCCACAGACATACATCCTTCTCCTGCTATCATTAGAGAAGTATGAGTTTCTAGCACTTTAATGTTGGAATGTAGTTTGCTATGGTCAAGAAATTAGGCAGAATCAAATACACACCCCCCTCAGACAAAGGCTTTAATCATCCTTCAGAGTTTTGCTCTAGTCTCTTATCTGTCCCATCTACCATTAGAAAAATAGGAGCACTAGTAGTGCTCATTCCATGTACACAAATATACTAAAACTCTCTAATATCCAGATCCTGGTGGAGAGATAGCCTCAGCCATTCTGGAGTAGAATGAAGACTTTCTGATTTACATCACTGAAATCTTGAAGTTATTTGTTGTTTAAAATCATCACAAGAAACCTAATAGAGAACCCCATACCAGCAATTTACATATGTAAAAGTGATAGCTTCCCCAATTCGTGTGAGTGTGCTTTCTTTCTACTTTTTCAGACATACAAATATTTTATATATTTCCTGATGCTGCAAACACATATTTCTTTGTATCTTGCTTTTACCAAAAATCCCCGCAACATCCAAGGTACAAAAGTAAATTGTTAAACTCATCATTTCAACCTAGTTATTGCCCCAGATAGACTTTATTCAGTCTTGGAGGATTTTTCTTTGTATGATAAATTAGGACAGCTTCAGTGAAAATTATGCTATTTTTGTCTGGTAAGATAAAATGCAAAACAACCACAAAATTTGGGATTGCATTTGGTAATGGCATCATTATGTAATTTTTATAGCAAATATGTTTTATTTCATTATAATCCATATGCTTAGCTGAAATAAGCTGTTTTAAAAATAATCTTAAACCTCCTTAATCTAACCTGAACATTTTTTTAGAAAATTAACAAATTTAAATGAAAGAAAACAGTGTAAATTAATAGGGACATAATATTGAAGAGTTCTCTTTTGACTGCTCACAATTTGTCAAGAGGTTTAGGCTGGCCCATGAATGCTTTTCCCAGCCAGAGTGGACGCCAGGGAACTGAAAACACAGCTGAGATATTTGGATTATGTGTACGACAAACCCCTTAGGTCCTGCCAGCCAGATGCCCACAGTACAGCTAGCATTCCCCACGCAGCACAGGCATGAAGCTAACGATGCCTGCCATGGTACAGCCATCCTGATCAAACAGTGTGTCAGTTTGTTCATCCACAATTTTGTCCCTTACAGATGCCCATTAATGAAAAAAAAAATAGCACAAAATTTCAAGGAGAGAGGTCTTTGGTAGGTAGATGGGACACATGGCCAGCTATCCAGAAATATGAAACTCTCACAGTGCTGTTGTACATTGCGCCATCAGTATTTGCATGTATGATTCCATTAAATCAGAAAACTAAGTCATGGGCAGTGGTGAGTAGGCCATCAAATTAATTAAATTGGGAGCCAGGGATGCATCTCAGTGGCATAAGTGACTGCCTGGCAAGAGCAAGGCCCTGAGTTCAATCGCTTGTACGGCATAATAATAATAACAATAATAATAACAATAATAATAATGGTGTTAGGGTAAAATATTGATGCAAGATGTAAGAGGGAGTGAAGCAGCTAGATTGCTATCAACAGTTGTAATAATTATGGTGTCAACTTAAATAAAAATGCCTAGCAGATTGCTTCAGGACTATTCTGCGCATGTCTAAAATGAATTACTTACTGTAGAGGGAAGGCCAACCCTGGGATGGGTGACCACAACCAGTAGGCTTGGGGTCACCGTGGAGCAAAAAGGGAAAGAACAAGGGCCTCCTGATGCTGTTTCTTCGGGGAGCTCTGGTCTTAGAGCTGGAAGATGCAAGCTTTTGGATGCTCAGCTTGCGTCTTCTGGCTGTAAGCCTTTGGCTGCCGAGGAGGACTCACGCAGTGTGGGGAGCTGCAGGCCTTTCACTTCTGACCATAACCTGTGGCTCTCCAGTACACGGACTGCCCTATCATGTTCCTGCCCACCTGACTCGGCAAGACTCACACTGTCCACCTTCCCACTACAATACAGAAGTCATCCTGACACACATAGGACTGTGGTAAACGAATCTGCCCAGCATGTTTTTTTTTTTTTTTTTTTTAATTCAAGTTAACTTTACATGTATCACAACTACTGACAGTAACCTAACTTCTCTTCAATTCTTGTTGCATTCTGCATATATTCTGGTCCTCTAGTGAACCCTAATAAGTAGTTTATAAAATTAGCAGACAAATGAAACTACAAATGAATGTTCCCTGAAGATAGTGTGTGTCCATCCCAGGGAACCCATTCTCAGTGGGCACCTTTACAATTCTCACAGCAGCGACTTCAGCACAATAATATTGGCCTTTCAGAATGTGAAAGTTTTGTGTGCTTTTATGGCAAAGCATTATTCTCATTCTGATATGGTCACTGTTACTTGTTTTGAGAAAAACCCACCCAGCCAAACACTGAGATTTGTAATTTTTCCAGTGTTTTAGCTCTTCTTTCTTTCTTTCTTTCTTTCTTTCTTTCTTTCTTTCTTTCTTTCTTTCTTTCTTTCTTTCTTTCTGGAGGTGGATTTTAGGAGTATACTTTCACAAAAATGACAATTCCATTCATATAGGGAAATTTGTATATACCCATAACATATTTTGATCACTGTCTACATTTATCCCCCTTCTTCTGTTCTGCCTCTCCTTTCCCCTCTCCTATCTAACCATCCATCTTTTATTCTTTGATTTATTTACCTTTTGTGTTTCTCATACAGGAGCAATTAACTTTCTGTGTCAGCCCTATTTTACTTAATGTTACAGTCTCTAATTCCATTGTCTACCTGCAAATGACAGTTGTTCATTCTTTTCATTATTAAATAGTACTTTACTGTGTATTTTTACCAATAATTAAGTTTAGCAGTAGTTTGTATGTGCATAATGATCACATTGACCATATAGAATTTGTACCCAGATATGATACACCTTGATTCTTTTTTCCCCTTCCCGATCACTTCATTTCTGCCCTCCTCTCCCTTTTATTTATACAAACTTTGTTTCTATTCTATCTTTCTTTTCTCCTTTTTTGTTTCCATCCTTCCTATTCCCTTTTCTTCTCTCCTGCACCCCTTCCCACTTGAAAATTTTCTTCCTATTTTGCAGTTCATAAGAGATAAGTTTTGGAAACTGCTCAAATGCCATCAACTGATGAATGAACAAAATGTGGTTTTCATATGCTACGGAGTACTACTTAGCCATAAAGAAGGAAAAACTTGAGACAGTTATAGGTAAATGGATACATCTAGAGACCATACTCCTAAATGAAATAAATCAAATCCACATGTGTTAAATTACATTGTTTCTCTGATGTGAGAAACTGAAAGTGTAAATAAGGACCAAAATGTGTAATCATTATCCCACTATGCATTTTTATCATATTTTCTTTCTCCATTAGTTTATAGGCAAGTAAGCTATTTCCACAGGTTAGCTATTATGCATTGTGCTGCCATAAACAGGCTGTGCATGTGTCACTATAGTATTAGTTTGCATTCGCACCAACAGGGATGGCTAGATCGCTCACTTGCTTAGGCAAGTGCAGGATTTGATCCCCAGTACACATACTACGCCAGCCCCACCCCCAGGCACACTGAGCCAGCCACTAAGACCAGGCCAGATGACGCACACCTAGAATCCCAGTGCTGGTGAGGCTGAAAAAGAGTCCCAGTTGCACAGTGAGGCCATATACCAAATCAATCAATCAATCAATCAATCATACATGCATTCCCACTAACAGTGTGAGATTCCTTGACAGGGCCATCACCACTCGAGCTACTGTTGGTAGCCATTTTGCCTGGGGTAAGCCATTCTCTAGATTGTCTCTTTGTTCTGCTTATTCCCTTTGCTCGGCATAACAATTTTAAGTCAATAGCATTCCACCTGTTGATTCGTGGTAGTGCGTCGTGTGATTCAGCAGTTGCTTTTAGGAAGTCCTTATGCACGCTTGTGGCCCAAGAATGTCCCCTGTGCTAGCTGCCCTTACTGCCCAGCTGTGTCCCCTGTGGTAGCTGCCCTTATGGCCCAGCTGTGTGCCCTGTGTTAGCTGCCCTAATGGCCCAAGGTGATTGCGTTGGGAGGTGGAGTTTCAAGGAGGTGAGACCAAGAAGGAAGAATCCTAATGAACGAGCTTAGTGTTCTTATAAAAGGGCCAAGCCTGGGCAGCATGTGATGACACAGCCGGATGTCATCCTGTCTATGAAAAAAAAATGGGCCGCAGGCAGAGCACAAAATCTCTGTGGCTGTTGATCTTTGACTTCCTAGCATTAAACGCCATGAAAAATAATCTCTGTGGTGTGTACAGGATCCACAGTGTAGTATTTAGTTGTAGTATTTTCACAAGTAAAATACTTGTTTACTTTTCTAAGTATATTTAACACAAAGCTAGTAGTAAATAAAACAGTGATGCATAGGGTGGGTGAGTTAGCTCCGAAGACTAAGGTCCTGCTTAAACAAATGTAGGGAACAGAGTTCAATCCCCTGTATCACTTGCCTTGTTTGCCCTGCCCCCAGGTGTCTGCAGCAGGCCACTGAGTCTGGGTGTGGAGGAGTACTCTTATAATCTCAGCCCTGGGGAGACTGAGACAGGAGGATCACTAGGAGTCAGAGCTGCCGTGAGACATACATATACACATAAAAAAATAAAATAAAATGAAATACGCGGCAGAAGAGAGAGCTCAGTGGAATAAGAGCTTGCCTGGCAGGGTCCTGACTTTGATCCCTGATATCATCAATAATTAATTAATTAATTAAATGTATAGAACTATTTTAGAAATACTGTTTTCTTGGTTAGTTTCTTTCTTCTGTCTCCCTATCACCTTCCTCCAGCCTTCCATCCTTTCAAAAGAGATGCTTTACTTGAACTATAAACACTGCTTTAAATGTACAAATTCATATATTCATTTTATTAAAATGATAGAACATGATGTGGTATAATATTTCAAAGGAAGGGCCAGGGAGATGACTCAGTGGAATATGCAATTGACTGGCAAGTGAAAGGGCCTGAGTTCAATCCCTGGTTCTGAAAAAAAAAAATAAATAAAAATAAAAAAAAAAAAAAAAAAAAAAAAAATATATATATATATATATATATATATATATATCTCAAAGGGATACAATTTAAAAATCAATTTTTATTAAAAATAAAACTACTAACAGCTCTTCAAGAGTATTGCTAGGAGACAGGAAGATTATCTTCTATTTTCATAGATAAAATGCAAAACATTTCCTTTTCAGTCACCACTTATTTCACCTATAACTTAAAATGATGAGTCCATTACTTGGAGCTCTGAACAAAATAAGCAATTCATCCTCCCAAGTGTGAAGGGCAAGATCCTTGTGAAAATGATATATGGCACATTTCCCACAAGGCTGGCAATGCTCACAACCATTAACAAGACCTACCCTTCAAAGGAGTAAAGTTTATTTTTGGCTCCTGCCCTCCAATATGGTTCTAGGCTACTCCTGACCCTGCTGCTCTCTCTTCTCTGCAATGTGCTAGATTTCTATGCCTCTGATGTCATTCTCCTGGAAGTGTGGCTGTTTGAGTTCTGTGCAGGTAAGTAAACACACTAGAGCTTGAGTGATTTATACTTTAGAAAGTTTATTATATATTTATATATTATTTTTTAAAGTTTGACTAGGTAGACTATTTACATTTTTACTAACCAGGATTGACAAAGATATCTAGTACTGTCTTCCTCATTCCTGTCCTTCCAACAAAGAGGTAATCTGTCTTATGCTCTTAACTTGGAGATATTTTTTAACCCTATATAAAAGTAAGCATTCTTCCTCCTCCCTTATCATATTTTACTCAAGTAATAGAATAATTTACAATGTTGATTTTTCTCTTTGTAAAATTTGCAACGTAATTTGGAGATTTTGTATTCGGCTATAGAAATGATTCGACTTTTGTAAATGTAAATGTAAATTTATTTTATTTATGTCAACAACAGAAAATGTATGTAGTTTACCAAAAGTAGCTTAGATATAATAGCAGTATGAAATTAGGTCCCATAACCAGTTTTATAAGACTTCTTTCTACTTATGAACAAATTGGAGTATAAGAAACTTGTCACCTCTATAAGTAACAAGCAAGTGCTCCTACATGTAAGATCAAGCACTTCAAAGATACACTTAGCAATGATGAAGTTAGCTATTTTTTTCAAAAATGATATAGTTTTACATAATTCAAGTCTTTTTAACTCAAATGAGATGTATCTCCCCTAAAAATTGCATATTTAAGATTACTGCTTGAATGATAGAAACTACTTGATACAATATAGCATATCATAAGAGTCTGAGTATGGATGTACAATTTCTAGTCCAGCAGAAATGTCTGCACTATAGTATAAATAACTGTACAAGCTTCTTTTGAAGTATAACATGAACATGAAAACACAAATTATAAATGATCATTTATAGATTTATTTTCCCAAAGTGGACACACCATAAGCAAATGCATATTACCAGTATACCCAAAGCTGCCCTTGTAGAAAGGTATTATACTGCCTAAAATCTTTTCATGAATGGTTAATTAGAAATGTACTGAACTCTTGAAAACGTTACCCCAATATCTTCATCTTGAACTATGCCTTCCTACACCCTCAGCATTTATACCAAATTCTACAGAAGCATTTTATGTTTTAAATCAAAGTAAGTTGCAGCTTTGGAGAGTAAACACATGAGGGTAAATCTTCCAGCCTGAATGTGCTGGAATTGAGATCTCAAATCAGTTGGTTTGATAGACCAGTATCTGAGAAAGGGACCTAAGGGTCTCTGACTCTATGAACTTATTCTATTCAGCCAGGCAATAAGTAGCACAAGTAGCAATTTCTTTACTGCTAGTAAAAAAATCAAGCACCCTCAGTCATGTAGAAAACAGCTTATAGTGAACCTTCAGGCCTGGGAGTTCAAGAAACCAGAATCAAATAGTACTAAAAGTTTCAAAGAGATTTTGTAGGTTCAGTATTGGGATCTTCCACAACTAGTACATTTTTATGTCCTTCTAAAGTGGCATTGTTGATATGGCATGAAAGGTTGTGAAGATCTGAGATATTTTTCTTTAGCAATTAGTGTTTTCAGTCCATATGTAACCTTGCACTTTTTTAAATGTATTTGGTACAGGGTCTACAGGGTCTCACTACATAGATCAGACTCATAGTGATCCTCCTGTTTTCATCCTCCCAAGCACTGGGATTACAGGTACACACTGTCTCAAGGTGCTTTGAGAGTAGAGCTGGCATAGCACACCCAAGATCAAACCCTGGTCACTGTGCCTATCTAAGTAGGCACTTTAGTCCACTAAGCTGTCTGGTCGGCCCTTCTAACCTTGAACTTTTGGTCATGAAAGGTTGCCTTTAGGTTCATGTCCTTGTACCTAAGGTATTGTTCCAAAAAGACTTGTGGATACAGAATTTTCTATGTGAGCAGAGTTCTTTGTCTATTTGAATTAGTCAATATTGATTGGACCAACAACCCTTACATTTCAACGACTCTATAAAACAGGATTTTCTTTTACAATCATTAGAATATGACCTGGGTTAAGTAGCTTTGCTCTATCCAGTTATTCCATTTAATTTGAATGGTTTGCTGAAGCCTCTTTACAAATGAGAAAAAATGCAAAGAAACGTAACTAATGTCTCGTTCTGTGAGTTCAATGTTATGGGAAGTTTGACAGCTGTGAAAGCTCTTATTTTATGAACCACATCTGTCTGCCACATGTAGCCTTACACCTTAAAGGACAGGAAACTCTTGTTATTCTTACTTTTTTTGAAATAGTAATCTTGATAATTTGGTTGTTCATTTAGTCTTGTATTTCATCTGTATCTCTCCTGGGAAGTCTTCAAGTCCTCCCACAAATTGTATTTTTTGCTGGAGAATGCTTTGGACATGACCCTCTATAAATAACTACACTTTAATGTAATTTGAAATAATTTAATTCTGTAATGCAAGAGGGAGAAAGTGTTTCCTATCATTTGCCCCTGGTGCTAGTGACAGCATTTTATAGCTGTTGGAAAGAGGACAATCTTTAAAACACACTGATTGAACTCTTCTGACTGAAGTCTTGGTTCTAAATTTCCATGATCTTTACTGATTGCTGCTCAGTGATATTTTTCTGAGACAGAGTTGTGCTTTGCAGTTCAGGCTGATCATGGAGTTCCCTATGTAGCCCAGGCTGGCCTTGGAACAGCTGCCTCAACCAATGGAGCAAGGCCAACTCCTACAGTGAGCTTCTGATACCAGCAATCCCTGTTTAACCTATGCAATGAACTTCTTCTCTGTCAACAAGCACTTTACGCTGTCTGTCCATTTTCAGCTTAGCCTAACTTGCACATCCCAGATTGAAAATCCTTTTATTGTTACCAAATGAATTCAGTTTTCAGAGAGTCTTATTCTCTTTTGTCACTTTACGTAAGGATTTCAATATCCAAGAACCAATCAAATTTTTGAATATATATTTTAGGAGGCAGCAAAACAAGATGGCGAATTCAAGAATTCAGTTGGCCTTTGAATACTTCATTTTAGACAAACTGAATAAACTAAATGTTGTACTATATTAACATTGATTTATTCAGATGTAAGGAAAATAAATATATTCTCCAAGTTAAACACTATATCATAAACTTACAGTAACAGTTGAACATGGCTGAATTAAAGGAGTCAAGGCATGTCAAGATCATGCTTCTTTATTGCTCATTTCCACTTGGCTTCTGTATCCAGCAAACAGTTAGGTTTCCTCTGCAAGCAACATGCAGTTACTATTCTAATTGTTCTGAGAAGGATCAGTTTCCTTATCTCCTGTCATTTGGGTAGTCCACATGAGAGTGCTACCCTGAATAAGTAAGATTATTATAGAACGATCACAGCAATTTTTAGAGGATGAGATTCTGAAAACCCTTTTTTCTTTCACATTGGTGAAATCAAAAGAAAAGACCCTGAGGTATCTCTTCCTAAATAGATTATTAGAGCATGCCCAAGTCTGGAGATACTAATGTGACAAGATGATGTTAATTATTAACAGCGATCTCAGAAAAAAATACTTTCTTTGGCAAAATCATTTATGTTTAATTTTACTTATCAATGGTAATTTTGCAAAACCAGGTATAGGGAGAAAAGAAGTTGATTACAAATTTAGAATTTATTAAATTTCTTAGATAAAAAATAAAATTATTTCAAGTTTAGAAGATACTTGCCCTTCTCCCCACATATTAGGTATAGGAGGACTATCTAGCTGACTTAGGTACGAAGGACTCTTTCTAAAACTTCAAACTATTTCCTTGGGACAAGCAGTGGGGGAAACGCTGGCCCTTGTAGGCATTGACAATTGATGACTAAGCTCATTGTGATCCAATCTGATTTCCATTACCTGAGCTGTTTTGTTCCCAGTGTCTTGATTTTAAAAATAAAATCCCCTGTACAGCCACAGTGATGAAATTTCCATGACTTATGTTAGGCTTTTTAGGGCAATTCAATCAGATGTTCTGGTTTCATAGCTTCTGGTCTTATTCATAACATCTCTGTTCAAATTTATAATCTAATCTCAATAGTGTTTCCTTCCCATCCAAGCCTTCTAGAGAATTTTTTTTTCTTCTTAGTAATTTCCTATACTCATAAGCTCAACCCTCAAAATGACTGATACTATACTATGATATTCAAACTCTGATGCCCTAATAACAGAGGAATGGTCTTTGTATTTCAAAAACAAAATAAACACAAAAAAGGAGAATTGAGCAGTCATAGCATTCAATTGTTTGATATGAACAAAATTTGTAGGACAAAATAATCAATCCTTTCAGGACTTTTTTGTCTAGATGTTAGCTCAGAAAAGTTTTTTTCTGTCTCCTTGGAAATTATTGGCAGTTTGATCTTAATAACCATTTCACAAGTACCAAGTAGTCTGTACTCACACAAGCCTTTCAGATATTATAGGTTAAAATTGTCCAAAGAGCAATCTAAATCCGTGAGTCTGGCTAAATTATGAGTGTCTGAGAAGATGTATCTTCGATTAGAACGTTACTCACAATTCCAATAACACATGCCAAAAGAAGAATTGTTCTTGGTTCAAAGATTAGACTCAGAAAATTTACTTGCTACTTAAAAAACAAACAAACCATTGCATCTCTATTAATGTTTCCTGAATGATCAATGCACTCAATAGAAGTGATTACTATTTAAATGATAACATCATCACTTCCTCCAAATGACATTCTGCTTTGGGGATTTTCCATTCCAACTTGGTGTATGTGTCCAGCTAAGAAAAGCATGGTATTTGCAAATTTCACTGCAAAAATCAAACCCCTTTGAAGTGAGAATTTTTAAAGTGTGAGATTGCATAGAAGAATCTTAACACAACATTTATATGTAAATAAGAAAAAGGAAAAGAACAAGATAAATGAAAATTAGTCTCATTTTTAAGGAAATATTTGCAGAACATTTTTATAAATTTGTTTCTTGCTCAATGTTGCCCAGATAATCTAAAATATTTTTCTCCCTATATCAGGATAATCTACTATTTTAGTTACAGTACATATAAATTTTGCAGCTTTTGAATGCTGCTGTTTATCTCTGAGTTTCTTCATGAATTGCTTCTATTTAATAAATGTGTGTTTCCAATGAAAGTGTACAAATTCTCATTAAACTTAAATTAGATATAACAAAAACTTCAAATGTATGTTTGTATCTCTTTGGTACAAACATAAAAACTTAGAAAAGGAGCTTGCTTGTAGTCTAGTTTTCAAATCATATTCTAAATTTGTCTGGATTGTTATGATCAAGGATAACCTTTTCAAAATGTGACATATGGCTCAATATTTGTATCTAAAACCAAAAAAAATCTTTTATTGATTTCTGAGAGCAATTACAGTGGTTTTAGGCCTTAAAATTGCTATTAACTATGATATTGTGTGGACAGTAGCAAAGCCATGCTATTAGTTAAGAGTTAGACTGATATTGATTGGCCTTTGCAACAATAAATATAAACATACTAGACACAAATGTTTGACTACTTCCTTCTGATATTTATAACTAGCAAAAAGATAGACACAAAATATGTTGCATGGCCCATCATATACATGAAACAAAATTAATGGGTGCTTTATTTTTTATTTAGATGATATTGTATTATAGTTTAGTTTATATATTCTAATTCTTTAAATCAGTTCCATATTTAAGAGACTGTTATATATTCAAGGAATATTTTCAACTAAATTAATTTATGATGAAAACACCAAAAGACATAAATTTAATTGAATTCCATCTAGTAATAACAAGCTCAGAAATATAACTATTGTGCAATGATGAAAAGATCTCAAATTAGTACTGAGCAGTGTAGAAGCTATTGACTATCTGTGATTATTACATACTTAATGTGTTACTACAGCAATGAAACTTTTAATTTTCTTATTGTTATGATTTCTATCAGGGTGTTCCCCTAAAGTCTCATGTGCTCAAAGGTGGGAGCTTGTGGAAGTTGATTAGGTTATTGGGGCATTAGAGTAGGTAACTGAGTCCGGGTTGGGTCCCAAGAGAGGTTGCTGGGGAAGTGATCAGAAAGACTATATCTCCCTTCCTGGCTTTCCCATCACAAGATAAGCAGCTGCTCCTCTGTTATACCTACTGGTGGATCACCAGTTTCCATTACTATAATAAGTGCTTGATATAATCACCTAATGAATAAAAATTTTTACACTAATGCATCGGTTGTCAAAGGTTCCAAGCTCAAACATTCCACTATTTAAACAACAAAGTTCAAAAAAATCCACTCAGTGTGGCAACTTTTCTAACTTGTTGAATCAAATATCTGATTTTAAAAAGTTGGCTACATATTACATCTCACCACAGACATGAAGGAGTGACACTTCAGTGCAGATGCTGGTCTTTCCAAAGAACACTTCCCATTTGATTTCTGAGAAATGATACAAAGAAGGAGTTGGAATCCCACTGTCCCCTTTGGTGCCATGCCCCAAATCTCCTTAACATTCCCCAGGAGTCTTGTAGCACATACAAAGTGTGTCAAAATTCATTGCCGTGGTGTCACAAGTATGGCTACCAGCCCAATTTTCAACAGAATCTTTATTTTTATCTTAAGACTTATCGACATGTGACAGTTAGGGTTCTGTGTCACATTGATTTGCTTTGGCATCCACCTGGGTGAGTAGTAAAGGATCATTTCTGGGCAGAGCCGGGTGACTCACTCATGCAAGGCATATGTTTGGTCTCTCGTCCATTTTTCTGGCACCATTTTCCTGGTATGCTTCTTGGCTGTCCTGAACTGAACAGATTTGCTCTCCCACTCTCTTCTTATGATGTCTCTTCCTTTTTTTTTTTTTTATTTTATTTTATTTTTTTTGGCAGAACCGGGGATTGAACTCAGGCCCTTGTACTTGCCAGGGAAGCACTTATTCCACTGAGCCATCTCTCCAGCCCCGATGTCTCTTCCTTGATACCATGCAACTATGGACTGAATTCCCTGAATCCTGAGTCAAATTGAGCTTCTCCTTTTAAATGTGAGGAGTTTCATCCTAGTGGCTGGAAAGCAGACAAATACAGAAAAATCAATATCAGAGACATGGCATCTTCATTATGGCTTCACCTGAGCACGTACTTTAGAAACCCTTGGAGCTTGTTTTTTACAACAAGGTGTTAGGAAAGTTTTAGAGATATGAGCTAAAGAAACTAAAAAAAAAAATGATGTTGGACTTGAGCCTATGTATGTTATACTCTGGTGGAAACATTTCTACATTCCACTCCTGTACTGTGACTTGGATGGAGGTATACTAAGAACTCTCTTAATTTCAAAATGTCCAAACATTCAAAATGTGGAATGGGTGCTGCTGCCTGCCTTTAAGCAGATATACAGTGAGAATTTTGAGGACAGGAGCAGAAACACTTCAAAAGCTTAAAAATTGACCCTAAAGGATCTACATGTAAAGTTGTAATTAAAAGAAATGCCATTGGTGAAGAGACTGGTGCCATTAAAAGAAACCAAACATTTTGTACAGGGACAAGAAGCAAAAATATATTGAGGGCACATTAGAAATCAGCAAGACTCAGGCTGCAGAGATAGCTCAGCAGTCTAAAGCACCTGCTTAGGCAAGCTTAGGCAGAAACAGGTGACCACAGTTTGATCCCTGGCACCACATGCTGCATCAGCCCTACCCTCGGGTTGGGATGAGCCAGCCAAAAAACAACAACAACAAAAAAAAAAATCAGCAAGACACACTCACCCTTTGTAAGATCAGGGTGCGAAAGTGTAAAACTTTCATTAGGGAAGACAGTTCTTGGGCTCCATACTTGAGAAAAGTCTTATACAGAATTCATAACCCCAAATTTAAGTCACTGTATTTAACCAACCAATCATAAGAGCATAGGAAGGCCTGCCTATTGCTAGCGCTAGCACTGGCAGAATATCTCGGTGTTGTATGCCTGATGTTGGGCATATTGCAAGCAGAATACAAGATTTATAGAGTCTGGGCGGTTTCTACACAAATTCCTTCATGGAAGGGTCTGGGAGGCAAGGCAAGAAGCCACTAAAATAGCAGTGTGCGAAGCTAGATGAATAAAGCCAAAGGTACAGAAGAGATTACAAGTGTGGGAACACTGATAACTGGTGTGGTGGACTGACAACTGGTGGCCAACCTGTAACACCCAGCTGAACTGAACATGGTGCTGGGTGTGGAGGCCCACTGAGGATTATTGCCAACAACACAAAGGTGCTGTTAGGGGCTATAGGTTCTCCTGAGGCTACTATAACTCCTTGAGGACATTGTTATGCTGGCTTTCCTGATATGAACTCATCTTCAGAGGAGCCTGACACTTTGTCATCACTTCCCTTCTGGGGAGCTCTGGTCCTTAATGTTGGACATCACTTCCTAGCTCCAAAGCAGGAGATGGTATAGTGCTCAGTCTCCTGGAGAAGTTTGTCATGCTGGTTTTCCCAATATGAACTTGGCTGTCATCACTGGGGGAGAAAATTGGGACCTTGTTTGCACTGAGAATGGCTGTGGTACTTTTCAAGGGAGCATTGCGTCTTGACCTGCTAGCACAGGTTCTTCATCCCACTGGCACAGATGTTCTAGCTTCCACACTGATCTTGGGGCCTTTGTAGCAGAGATCCTTGAAACAGGTCTGCCTGAGACATTGTTGTGGGGTCTTGGCCTCCACCTGGATTCATGGGGGGCATTGGTATAAGCTCTAGGTCTCCAGCTGGAGTCATCTAGGACATTTCCATGGAATGCAGGCCTCCCACTTGATTCTTTCATTAGTGTGTGGACAGATTTCCTGTACTCTTTGTACTTGATTCTTTGTGCGACTATTATAACACAATCCTATAATTTTGTGTCCCATATCAAATTGTTTCCCTTGAAAACCCTGACTACAACTACTGGGCAGCTGTCCTTAAGACCCCAAACTACTTCAGCCACATTTCTCTATACCAGATGGCTACACTCAGGAATTGGCTCAGGCTGAACACAGCAAGCTATTCAGCTCAGGGTGACAGGGAGGAAAAATACATATATGCCAAAAACAGCCCAAGATGAAAATACCAGTTAATTTGATCAGTTTAGGTAAGGATAACTGGACTTCAGTGCTCCTTCATCTTGCTCTGTTGAGTGTTGTGACAAGCACCAGAATGCCTCCTGCTCATCCCTTGCTGTACTCAGTGTCCTTTGGGTGATCATCTTCTTGATTTGTCCTTTTACTCTCACTTCCTGGAATGTTGGATAAAAGTGGAACTGGCCTCACTGTGGGACTGCTTCCATCCTATGGGGCAGCTGCTCTGGTCTCCCATGGTTCATGAGATCTTGGACTCTCAGTAATGTGCTGTTTATCTGCAAGGTCCCAAGGTTCTGTTTATGTGACAGGATGTCAGAAATGCTAGGAATGTGGGACTTCTGCCAAGCAAAGCTGCAGGCTATGAGTAGAGCCAGCCCAAGAGAGAGGCCTTGTGGAGTTTCACAAGGAAGGCCATAGAGGTGGGGCTGCCTAAGCCCTTTGGAAGCACATTTTTACCACCATATTCTGCAGATGCCAGATAGGGAGCTAAGAAACTTCATGTTTGCCCTGCCAGGCTTCAAACGTGCTTTCGTCTGATTACTTTTTTGTTTCCCATTCCTAACTTTTGAAATGAGAATGTCCAACCTGTGCCAATTTATCTTGGCATTATATAACTTGTTTGATTTTTTTAAATTTTAATCAATTTCATTGATACCCTTGAGATACATATTTAGCATATTCATCATTGGGAATGTGTACCTGTACATAATGTATCTTGATTCTATTTTTCTCCTCTCCTTCCCCTCATTTACAATAGCTATATTCCCATTACCTCTTCCTCCTCGCTCTATTACTCCCCTTCCCATTTGGTAAATTTATTCAAAATTCAGACCCCACATATTTGAACACCCTATCCAAAAATGGGCATTTGAGGTGAATAGATATTTCTTAGATGAAAAGTACAAATGGCAAATAAATGAGGAAATGTTCATTATTACATTTGCATTTGAGAAATGCAAATTAAACCAACACTGAGATTCCATATCACTCCAGAAAGAATGACTATCATGCAGCAATGAACAAGTAACAAATGCTGGAGAAGCTGTTGGGGGAAAAGGAATCCTTCCCCACTGTTGGTAGGAGGGTAGCCTGGTACAACCAACATGGAAATTAATATGAAGATTCCTCAAAAACTTGGTTTAGAGATTCCATTTGACCCATCTATTTCCCTTCTTAGTATCTCCCCGAAAGAGTTAAAAGTATCACTCCACAACGACATATACACACATTTATAGCAGTGCAATTTGTAGTAGCTAAATCTTGGAAACAGCACAAATGTCACCTTGTTTGATTTTTACAGAGCTTCAAAAGAGCATTTGGCTTGGACTTGGGAAATATAGTAGGATTGCTGAGACTTTAGAAAAGTGGCTGTTGTGTTTCCATTTGTACACAGGACAGTCATATTTTGTTAGGTAGAACTGTGAATTTGTTATTGTCTTTACTTGGGGATCAAGTACAATTTAAGGGCATCTATTTAGTTATGAAAAAGAAATGTGATATACTGGTTAAGGTAAAGTGTTAATTTTATTATTTTTAAGATTCACCATGGGGTACAATTTTCTGTTCCTTTTTGTTACAAGTATTGGGCATTATGACCCAAGGAGAGAGAAGCTGAATACCACGGCATATACTTTACTGTGTGTATTTCTACCATCATTCTAGTTCTCTGAGTCTTCACTAGAATCACCCTTTAAGTTATGAGTACACTATTCTAGGTTTTCTCTATCTTGCTCCTCTGCACTTGTCCAGTCTCCTCTTGACAGCTAATTCCAAATGCTCCTCTTTAGCATATTAAGCAGAGAGACAGCTGCTCTACTACTTGGTACCAATTTTCTGGGTTAATTTTTGTTACTGTAAAAAGAAGTGCCCCTCATAAAATCTTAAAAGGGAAAAACCTTCAGCTGGCTGATGGTTTTGGAGATTCAACTCCACGATCAACTGGCTGAGAATCCCTACTGTGGGAGCATGTGGTAGAGCAAAACTGGCCACCTGGTAGCCCAAAGTTGCAGAGAGGAAGGGGACTGAGCTATGTCTCCCTCCTTTGCAGGTATTTGTCACTGACGTAAACACCTCCTCCTCAACGTAACTTCTGCAGAGTTCTGGCACCTCTAACAGCAACATGTTGGAGGACAAGTCTCTACTATAGAGACCTTAGGAGGACACTTAATATTCAAATTATACCATGTTATACAAGGGAATTCACAGGGGCCAGTGAGATAGCTCAGCAGTCTAAAGCACTTGCTAAGGCAAGCTTAGACAAAGCACAGGGCATGTGGTTCAATCCTTGACACCACATGCGGCACCAGCCCTGCCCAGAGCAGGCTGAGTCAGCTAATAAATAAATAAATAAATAAATAAATAAATAAATAAATAAATAAATAAATAAATAAAAAAGAATTTGCAAAAAAGAATTTAAGTTCTTTCAGGACACAGCCTTCAAATTCCAAACAACTCCGGACATTTAAACAACTCAGGGCCAGGGAGATAGCTCAGTAGAATAAGTGCCTGCCAAGTGAGCACAAGGTTGTGAGTTCAATCCCTGATATCCCTAAAGAAATAAAGAAATAAGATAAACAAGTCTGCTTTTAGCATATGGACTCAGCCTCAGTACGAGATTTCTTCACTGTTGAAACTGAAAATGCTCCTGTTCAGGCTCAATAAGTCAAGGCGTCTTAGTTTTACCCATCGAGGAAGCACAACCACTGGCATCCACAATTTAAAGAAGGAGAGGTTTATTTTGATTCTCACCTTTTCAGGTGGGAACTGGGTTTCAGTTCATAGTCATCAGACTGGAAGGCAGGGTGGCATGCCAGTGGGGCAGGGCAGAGGAGTGACAGTTCAAAGCAAGGAAGGGGGAAGCAGAGGGATCAGAAGGAGCAGGAAAGAGGGAGGCCCTTCCAGGCCACGCTCCAGGAACCCACCTCCTACAATGAGGAATGGCTCACCTCCCAAATCACTCTAGCTGTACACCTATCACTGGACCTGACCACTGATGAGTGCCACATCCTTTAGACCCAGACACTCCCCAAAATGCTTGAGGTTTAAGTGGATATTCAGATATAAAATGAAACACAAGGAGAGGAAAAAATAAATAAATAGATTTTTTCAAAAATTTCCTATATGTATTTGCCTATACTGTCCCTAACCAAAGAACTTTATTTATCTCTGGCTTTCAAACTAGGAAGTTTTTTTTATTATTAAATTAATTCCAAATTAATAAGGAAAGTACCATTATGAGAAATGGCTTTAAATGTAATAAGGTTACATTTTTATTACTCTTTCCAAATCAAGTAAGTGATTCTCTGTTATAAGAGTCTATCAAAAATACAAGCACATTATGAATTCTCCATTTACTAAACCTAGTCATTGAAATATTTAGGCAATAGCATACATAAAGTAATAAAATTTTAAAATTACCAAAAAAATCAGTAACATTACTTATGGATAAAATTTAAACTCAGCTTCATTATGTTTATAGTTAGGGTCTTTACTGTTACTGAGGATGATACATGAACCAAGAATTACTCAGATATGAAACATACCCCGCATTCACTTATTGGCCCACCACAGGATGTCATCACAGATGAGTGACTTCAAATGGAAATGTATTCCGTGCAGTTCTGGAGGCCAAAATTCTGATACCAAGGACTCTGTACCTCTGGAGGGCTCTAGAGAATTTGTCTTTGTCTCCTCTTAGCTTTAAGTGACTCCCAACAATTTCTGAAGCTCTTGGATTTGTAGTTTCACTCCAGTCTATGTCTCCATCTTCACAATGCCTTCTCTGTATCTCCTCTTGTGGGGAGTGTGGGCTCTTCAGAACACAGCTGGTTGGATTTTAAAGTAGCTCAAGGTCCCTAACTAAGCAAATTTTCAAAGGTAATATTTCCAAACGAGATGTCCTTCACAGTAACAAGGCTTAAGTCTTAAAGCTGTATCCTGTGGGTAATAAGTCAAAGTACTACAGGCTCCAGTATGTGACTGGAAAAAGAAGGATGAAGCTATCTCAATGTCTTTTATTTTCTACATATAGTTAAGAATTTTTTTTTCCATTTAGTACAGGGTCTACAGGGTCTCACTATGTAGATGGGACTCATACTGATCCTCCTTCTTTCAGCCTCCCAAACACAGGGATACAAGTGCATACCACCATGCCCATACTTAGCGCACCCCAGGGGTAGGGCCTGGACCACACGCCAGGGATCGAACCCTGGCCACTGGGGTCTATCTAAGCAGGGAGCTAAGTCCACTGAGCTATCGGGCAAGCCCTAAAATTTTGAGAAACATGTAAGATATCTGAGCTATGTGGGAAATGAAATTAGGAAGAGGAAGAAGAAAACTAGTTATCCTTGTATATAATCATTTTCCATATTCACTTTATTTTCTCTAACATAATTTTATCATTTTTTAAAGTTTTATTAATTTAATTTTTTGGTACAGGGTCTTGCTACGCAACTCAGACTCTTGGTGATCCTGTCTCAACCTCCCCTGAACTGAGATTACGTGGAGTGTGGCACCATGCTAGGTTTCAGTGGCAAACACAGTGCACCTGGGGGCCCAGGGTTGGCATGGCATGTGGTGCCAGGAATCCACCCTGGGTCCTTGTGCTTGCCAGGCAGGCACTTAGACCACTGAGATATCTTCCCAGGCCTCTAGTATAAATTTTAACGGGGTGAAGGGAGCGAAAATTATTTTGCCACCACTGATAAAAGTACTTTCCTCATGAAAAAACCTAAAGGACCAGAAGAAATTTCTGATTAGGGTTAGCACCTTGAGGTAAATAGCTTCCTTGAAAGGTCAATTTGATAAATTATTAAGTTCATTTATATTGCTAATTTATATATTATCAGTATAATTCTTCATATATAATTATATCTGCCATTTTCTTTTTGCGATTTAGTCAGTATGTACTATTGTCTTAATGGCATTGTGACTATGCCATTAAATTTAAAAGATTTAAAAAGAAAATACCCTGGATCAGCACCAAACCTAATCTTTATTGGCTAGAATTCATTCAAACTGACAATACTAAATTCTGACGATGTTATAACTCCTTCATTACTCGTAAGCATGCCAAATGTCAGAGCCGCTTTGCAACCAGTTTGGCAGTTTCTTAGAATGTTAAATACAGCATTGGGTGCAATAATCCTGCTTCTACACAATTACTTGAGGGAATTGAATGCTTATGTTTGCACAAAAATTTGTTCATGGATGATCATAGGGCTTTATTTGTATTTCCTCAAAATTAGAAGCAATCCTATCTTTCAAAAGTTGAATAAACTTGGATACATCTATAACAAGCTGAATGTCGTTGAGCAAGCAATAAGCTACAAAAGGGCTGGAAGCGATATTACATAGGTATGGGTAAGAGAAGTGAGTCTGAAAAGGTTCTGTGCTGTATAATGCTAGGTAGATAAAATTATGGAAAATAAAACTGCATATTCGGGGACATTAGGAATATAATAGCTCAGCAGACTAAACTGCCTGCTCAGGCAGATGGCAGATGGCAGCAGTTCGACCCCCAGTGTGCCTTGCCGGCTCCTCCCCCAGGGCACACTGAGATGGCCACAGACTGGGCGTGGTGGCGCGAGCCTGTAATTCCAGAACTTGGGAGGCTGAAAACAGGAGGATCACTGTGAGTGAGAGCTGTATAGTGAGACCCTGTAGACCCTGTGCTAAATACATTTAAGGAAAAAAAGTTTTAAAAAAGGAATATAAAGGATAGGAGGAGTTGGATAAGTGTCAAATATAAGAGATGTTTAAGATATCTACACTAATTTTTTGAATACTATAAATATATACACGATATAATGCATATATCAAAATCTATGAAGTATATTATATACAAAAAAAATCTTATATAATAAACTAAGTATTTTGGTCAATGGTTTTGTATTGATATTGGTTAATTAAGTCTAACAAATTTATTCTGCTAATTATAATTTTAGGATTTTTTTAATTTTTTTTTTTTTTTTTTTTTTTTGAGTCAAGGTCCCCCTGTGTTGTTTAGGCAGCCGTGAATTGACTACAGAGCCCAGGCTAGCCTGGAAGTCACTGGGTTCATCCTTCCCAGCCTCCTAATGTTGGAAATGCAGGAGTACACCCCATGCCTGGCCTAAGCAAAATGATGGTAGCAGGAGCAATTGTCTGAGGATGGCATATCATGGGAAGGAAACTCTGTGGCATCAGATCAGTTTTCTCTAAATATAGAACTTCTCAAAATGATCTTTTATTCCCAAATATGTTTATTTTTTAAATGGACATGTAAAATTGAATGGATGTGTCGTGCACAACTTAAGATTCTGAAATGTATATGAAGTGTGGAATGGATTGATTGAAATAGTTAAAAAACTAATAAAGACTACTATAAAAATTAAAATAATTATGTGTGTTCCTTTTTATTCTAAACCGAGTTTGGTTGAGACAATGCAGTCCTTAGCAGTTATCTAAGAGTATTTTCCTGAGCCCATGGATGCCTAGTTTATGGTCAAGCATTCTATTTTCATCTTTCTATATTTTCTGGAGCTCCATTCTAGCGATATCTAGAAGCTGACAAACAAATAATCTGTCTTTTGGGAAGTAATTTTCTGAAAGTAAGCCTATTAACATTTTAGAGTTTTCTTCAACAGGAAACTACTTAATCTTCTTATTATAATTTTTGTCTTGTGGGCTCTCTCTCAATATATTTAAAGTAATATTAGACAACATCTGAAAATTCACATCTAATCCTGAAAGCATTTCTCATTAATGTTATAGGATATTATATTCAATAACAATGTATGTGTCCATGGGAGGTATAAAAACTCTAATATGGGGGGCTGGGGAGATGGTTCAGTAGAATAAGTGCTTCCCTGGCAAATTCAAGGGTCTGAGTTCAAACCCTCGTTCTGAAAAAAAAATCTCTAATATGAGTTAATTACTTTTATTTATATTTTTTCACTTTTAGCAATTAAGGGGAATAGCTGTTCTGTGTTACAGAATGTTCTTCTTTCCTTTTGCTATGGTTATTATTGTCTGAATTTTAAAGTTTCCATGTTTGTGAAGCAATACACAACTTATTAGTATACTAACCACATCCTGGAATCACACAGAAAAAACAAAATAATTGATTTTCTCTCCTCAAGAATGTTGTGAACTCTTACCCTAACTAATACAATAAAAATTTTGAAAGAAAATCTGCTTTTTGGGCATATGAAGATTTTTTCTATTTGACTAAATATGAACATAAATCATACCAAATAATAATAAGTCATATGGATTAAATTCATTATGGTATTCTATGATTTCATATTATTATTTTGAATAGCTCAATGAGTCTTTCTGCTCTTGTTAGTTTAAACATCATGCTTTTATAATAACAACTCTATAAGCTATATGTCGGCAGATGAGATACAAAGAGGAAAATAGTATAAATAATTTATTAAAATTTATTTTAATGTTGCAAACATTGACATGATTATTGGTGGAATGGAACATAATCTTGCTGTTGACCTCTCTTTACACTAAGATTAATAGAATGTAAAGCTTTCATAAACTATTATATCTACCTAGGGAATACTGAAGTCTTTTGTATAATGTATTGTCTAGCATCTAACTGGAAAATCTAATTAAGTAAAGCTATACATGGTAAAAGAACCTACGTGCTTTCCATTGTCTGTGTTATTTGCTGACCTGTAGATAACTTTCAGCTTGCTACTTTCCAATAAATAATAAAGTCTACCAATAACAATAACTTTTCATTAAGTAAATGTCCTATGATCTGCAACTCAGCTGTGTGTCTCCCCCCTTAATGGTGATTCAAAATGCTTAGGTAAGTTTGAGCTTTCATGAAATATTTATTGGGTTGTATTTGCAAGTCTCATACCCATGTGAATAATTGTGAGGTCAACAAAGCCTCCCATTCAGCACTTCCTTGATCTTCCACTGCTCGCATTTGGTGGTCCTTACCTGGGTACCTCTTGCCTCTTCTCCATTTCCTCTCTTGCTGAGGCCTACGAAATTCTAAATTCTATCCTGTGTGCTGCAATTTGGGGATTTTCTTTCTCTAATAATTTTTCAAACTTTATCTCTCCTATGTCTCTGTCCTTCATGATTTTGTAAATGGAAGCAACTGATTACTAAAATGAGTTTATACTCGGTTCGAACTGAGATTCCTAGTTTTGTATATTACCCCTCATAATGCAGTTGTGTGAAACCACTACCACTAGGTAGTTACTATTCTTGTATGTGGTGAGAACATACATTCTCTGAGCAAATTTTGAGTGTGCATCATTATTAACTGCAGTTATTATGCAGAACATTAGCTCTCCAGAAGGTATTTTCCCCTGAAAATGAAACTTTAACTTCTTTGACTAATATCAACTCTTTTTCCCTACATCTGGAAACCATTATTCTATGTCCTCCTATGAATGTACATTTTCTGAAGGTCATATATGTAGAACTATGCAGTATTCACTTTTCAAGACTTATCTAATTTTACTCTGCGTATTGTCTTCCAGACTCAATCACATTGCCACAAATTCTAATATTTCCTTTCTCTGGAGACTGAATTATGTTTCACTGCATGCATTTACTATATTCCCTTTGTTCATTTATTTATTAGGTCAATTTCATACCCGAACATTGAGAATAATGCTCTGATGAACATGAGAGTAAAATACGTATGTTTTAAAGCAATCAAATGTGTTAAAATATTCATTACTGAAAGGAAAACTTTGTCTCAAACACTTCCATAACTCTATTTCTGAAATTCCACAAGTTAATTCTCCTTGCAATTTTTTATCATTTATATTTATATTTTTCTGGAAATGTGCTTAGATCACTATTTCTTGACTTACAAAACTATCATCTATTGAACTATTTACACTGGATTTATCTCTTCACATATTTTCTTTTCTTTCCAAGCAACTTTGTGTAACTCAGTTTTTAGTTACCTCTTAATAGTGAATTTTTTGTGTTCCATCATCTATATTCTCTGACTTTCCATTTTATAACTGCCACTTACTACCTCTCTTTTCCTCCTAACTCACAATGTGTGGCAGGTGTGCTTTTATTTTGTCACTGGTGACATTCACTGTACTTAAGTTGTCCTGCTCTAAAGTACCTGTCTGTGGAGGCAGCCTGCCTGCCTAGAGTTTCAAGTAAGCCACCTTGTCTTACCATTCTTCAGTAGAAATGCTACCTGTTTAACAAAAAGAAGCAAAGTGGAATTGATGCTTGAGTAGACATGTAAATTAATAGATCATTTTTTTAATATACACAAGACAACAATAAATTTCCTCCTCAGGTGACCTTCTAAGTTCCAGAGAAGCTGGTGGCTCAACTTCACATGATTTCTTTACAAAAATCACTTGGATCTAACTTCTGTCCATCTTAATCTCTCAGCTATTCCTTTAATAAATTCCCACATCTGCATCAGGAAAACCAAATTACTGGTAGATTAATTCCAGGTTCTTTGAGGATAACAGAAGCAAAGAGGAGCTGCAACCACTTTCTAATGTCTCAAGCCTGGAAACTGAACCTTTGATGCCCACTCATATTTTAGTAGAAAGACATGGCCAATGACCATGCCAGACTAAAAGGACAGCTGAAGAATCTGATAGCACTGAGCAGTGCAGGCCCTGGCATCAGTGAAAGGGAGAATAGATTTCACTGGGAAGCTAGTTGTCCACTGCTTGGTGCATACCCAGAGAGGAGATCCATAGACAGTGTGCATGGGTACCTGAGAGGACAGTGGTGACAAGCCACTGTGGCAAGGGCAGACAGCCTTCCCCACCTAAGTATGGTGGCCTCAAGTACGGCTGCTGCAGTGTCAACAGCACAGACCTGGTTGGACCTAAACAAGAGCAGATAAACAGAAGGTACTAGAAAGAGGAGAATGAATTTTGGAGTTGCTAAATTTGAATCCCTGTTTATTGCCCATAGACTTGAAGATCACTTCACCACATGCCCTCATGTTGTCCCTGAATTGTTTTACTGTAAATGAAATGTAAACTTTCTAAAGACATAGCCTTATTAGGCTTAAGTGGTTTCTTGGAAGGAGGAAGCAAAAGTAGTCAATATGCCACAGGACTCCAACGTGCCTGTACTGGAGATGGGCAAAGCGTCAGTACTAGGTCCTACCCACACCAGGGTCAGCACTAGAGTGGCAGAAATAAGATGCTTGAGTAGACATGTAAATTAATAGATCATTTTTTTTAATATGCTGAGTGGGAAGCAAAGGACGTTTATCACCTGTGATAAGGTTTGCCGATGCTGCATATTTTAAAATTATGCAAGACAGTTTTTTTTCAAATCTTCTTTAACTAAAGAGACAGGGTATACAGGTAAGTTAATAGATAGGTATTATAGATGCATAGCACCAAAATTCACATTTCCTAGCAAAGAGTCTCAGTTTATTTTCAGATAAGGGTTATGGAGGGTTGGCAACAATTGATATATCATAACAATAACACTGGGAAGTCATAGCACTCAGGTATCAGTGTGTCTCTACAGAAAGTGGATTCTAAATTTTGAACCATAAATGGGCCTCAGATCACAGCTGCAGTTGGAAATTTTTGTTTGGGAAATTTGTTGATAATGAGTAAAATACCATGGTAATCCTATGTGGCTGGTGAAATATTAGGGCTTTGAAATATCAGGCATGTGAGGTAATTGGCTTTGCAAATGAGAGGTACTTCTATGAATGAAGCCTTTTCAAGGAGATATGGCTTGTTCCTGTTTTATTATTATTATTATTATTATTATTATTATTTTAAAGAGAAAAAATGGAAAAACAAAGCAATACATAATATGACAATTGTCAATTTTCTATTCTTGTTTTGAAAATCTGTACCATTTTTATTGCTTAATGTTGCTTTGTTAGTTTTGGTGGTTATTAGAGAAGCCCACCTTTGTCTCTAAAACAAACTGTTCTATAGAGGACAGTCAACAGAGGACAACCCTGGGATTGTTTCAGACTTTTCACTTACACAGTACAAATTCAAACTGAATTTCAATCTTTTGTCTAGTGGAACATAAATTAGATCGAAACTTTCTACATTACATCCATGTTTGTATATATATGTGTATAAATAGGCAGATAACAGGAGAAAGACAGAGAGATTTTTAATCTAGCATGAACAATGCTTCTAAATGTATGCCTTGATTTGATATAATTTTCTTATGTTTGTACCATCTTTTGCCTATTAGTCTATTTTTCAATCTGTATATATGATAATCAATGTTATATAATTAATTTTATAAGATAAATGAATCTGATACTGGAAAAGTAAAAGGAGGTGAAGAATTGAAATACACTATATGCCAATTTGGTGCAGTGGATATACTCATTTTGTACTGTGAACATGTACTAGTAAAAGCAAAAGAATGTGTGAATAATATATTTTAAAAATAAATAATTTATTGAAAGACCCAAAGAAATGTGCTAGGCTAAGAAACAGAGAGATTCACTGCAGAGAAGGAAAGGGGTCTCAAGGAAGAGAGAAGGGAAGTGGAAGAGAGTGAAAATGATCAAGACATGGGATGCATGTTCCTTAGTCCCCCAAGAGGGATGCTCACGCTATGAATACCAGCCTATATGAAGAATTATTTTTAAAAAGAGAGGGAAGAGAACATGAGTAAATGGAAAAAAATTCCCCTACTCTTGGGTAAAGAATGAATATTATCAAAATGGCCATATTATCAAAACAGAGGTTTATATATTTAATACAATTCCAAGCCATCAGTGCTTCTGACAAACAAAAGCAAGAGCAAAAACTCACAAAAGTTATATGGAACCGACCAGAAGAGATCCAGAACAGTGGAAACCATCCTGATCAGCAGGACAAAGCAGGGAGTGCTAGACTTCAAGTCACGCTACAGAACTTCAATGCTAAATACATGGCACTGGCATAAAAATGAGCATGATGACCAAGGAGTTAGAATAGAGAGTGGGGAAACAACCCCCAGCACCTTCTGCCTTTTGATTTTTGACAAAAGGACCCCAACAACATGATGAAAAAAATCCTCTTTAACAAATTGTTCTGAGCAAGGTGCCTCTCCACATGAAGGTCAAATTTAGGTTTAGACATAAAGAATTTATATTTAAATATTCATTTTTCTTATGAGAATGATGAGTGGAGTTATACTCAGATTTGTCATACTCCTGTGTTGCTAGTGTTTTATTGCTGTACTCTGAGGTCTTTTTTTGAAATACCTCCATGCTATCCGTTCATTTCACTCAAGAATTGCTGATGAAACTGAGTGAGCTTTAATGAGAAATAGGACAGTGTACATATTTAATGTAAGCAGAATGGTAACCTTGGAGTGTATAGCATTTCTGCACCAAAGCATTCTGTCTGATCCTTTTTAGATGTTTTGTTCACAGAATGGTACCCAAAGAAGCAGTGGCCAGGATCTGTGGAGGAGACTCCTGAAAATGGCAACTCAAGACTCTCATGAGGATCTTCAGATCTTTTTCTGCTCAGAGATGAGCACACATGTTAAGTCCAATTCCATAGACACATAGACACATGTCAGACACAATGGATTTACTTTGTACAGATGATATACACCCCATACCTTTCTGTCAAAAGAGTGCAGGAAGGAGGAGGAGGAAACACTCTAGTGAATTTGACAGAATAAAATATTGACTATTATTAAGGCAAATAATTTTTTCTTTCAAAATAATAGTTAACAAATTGTAATATTCCTGACATCTCTCCACAGCCTTTGCTCATTTTGCCCAGTGGTTCATTACCAGAGATCGAACTCAGGACCTTGAGATTGCGGGCAAACGCTTATGCCACTGAGCTATATCCTTGCCCTTACTGACATTTCTAATTAGTGAGTGTAATAAGAATCTATGATGGTTCATTGATTATGTCAATTCAGCTGGGTGTTACTAGTTCTGGATATGAAAGACCCACCCCAAGAGGAAGATCTCCAAAATGGTATACAAGGGAAACGACAGAGGAAGACTGCTTCTGCGTTCAGAGCAGCTCCAGTCTTCCATTTCGCTTTGGACATCGTGTCCTGGCTTCCAGCACAGACTCTTCCTCTACCAGCATCACCCCCTCAGGCTTCCATCACAGACCCTTCAGCATCTGGACGTGAACTCTCACAGGACTACACTGAGCTCCAGGTTTTTGTGGGATCCTTTGGATCCACCATGCCCAGGCCTTTTGCCCTCTTCTGCACCTGACCCGGTGGGCAGCCACTGTAATCCAGTTCTTATATATTTGCATATCTCATATTGAATGTTTCTCTAGTAAGCACGGACTGATATATCTTCTCTTTTGAGACACTTTTGGCTCTCTTTGGGCCAACTTTTCTCACCTTGTGCATCTTCTGTAGCTATATTGTCCACTGTGAAGCCCTCAGCTACCTTATCATTCTGAGTACTGCAAACATGTCACTTCTAGCCATGGCCACTGCTGACTACTGAAACTGACAAACACCTCTACTGAAATTTTCAGTGTGTTCAATAATGAACTGGTGTTTTCTACAAAAGTCTGCTTCTGTTCTCTAACTCGGTCAATTTGCTAGCATCCACTATACTTTCAAAAGAAAAAAATACATTTTGTCTCACCAAAAACTTCCACACATGGAAAAACTGAATCTTGTCAACACCATATCCATAACACCAATTTAATGCAAATACTGTCTCTCTTCTATTCCTAACATTGCTAAATTATCATCACCTGCCACTGCACTATAGCCATATAACCGACTTAACTGCTTTATTTCTTCTTGGCTTTACATACACTATCCCATTGCACTGAGGATGTTTCCAGTACATAAATCTATTCATGCCACTCCTCTACTTAAAATGATATAATAGTTTATTGGCATCTTGTAGAGAAATCCCAATGCCTTAAAAGCCCTGCAGCCATGTCTTCTACCACGTGGACTTTCATAATCTGTTTAACCCTAAAGTGTAAAGTTTGCATGAATATAAATTTTTTTGAATTTGAATGTTTATAGTGTTTTCTTAAAGCTAATAGCCCCCAGTACCGCTTGCTTCACATAATTGCTTCCATTAGTCCTTTGCAGCCCTTATATATCCTTCCTTCAGTAATTCATCTCTGATGCTTCAATACCAAATTTTTCATTGTTTCTATGTGTACCACATCTTATTACTTCTTATTGCCTTGAGCTACAATTGATTAATGCTAATGTAAATCCTCTACCATCAATGTTATGGATGTAGGCACTTTATCCATGTCGCAATACCAATGTTTTTCTTGTGTGATAGATGTTCAGTCTAAAATGTGCATGAAGACTATGAAAAAAACAACATGACAGAGAAGCATAGATTCATTGGAAAAGCTCTTTTGCATGTTAGAAATAATGGATAACCACTAAGAAGATAACAATGTACAATGTATGAATTATTGAAAGTGTCCTATTAATCAGTTTTGAAACTGTCTCATTCCTCTTGTTTCTCAATAAAATAAAAAATAAAATTATATATATATATATATATATATATATATATATATATATATATGATGGAAAATTTCATAGTGCCTGATTTAAATGACAGATCTGCTAAGATTTAAAATGACAATTCTTGAGGTAAAAAATTTCACAAGGCCTTTCATTATTCTTGCTAAAATCAGTTCAGACTGCAGTATGTTTTTAAATATGCCTTATCTTAAACTGGACCAATTAAAGGTTTGTATATTTAGAACCTAAATAAAAATAAAGTATTTGAAAAAAAAATAATCATTTCAGGTTTGAGATATATTGAGATTAAAGGAGTTCTAGATTCCTAATAGGAAATATATGGAAGAGATTCAACAGTACAGAATTGAGCTTTTGATTGTAGGCATAAGTTTTAGCCACACTACTGTTGGTGGCCCTGAAGTCATAAAAGCAGATTAGGTTCTTACTGTATTTCTGAAAACAATATGGTGAAAGTGCATAGTCATTCTGTATGTAAACAGGTAAAGATTTCAGTAGTTACTATCAGCAGCATATAAAAATTATGAACACATACACTTTCATAATCATTTACCCTTTTAAAAATATGCACATAATAGAGTGAACTATTTGTTTCTGGAAATTATAAAAGTGATCTGTAACACAGAATAGCTAAATTTCTAATCTTGAATAGAAATCAAAATTTCACTTTTTTTTTTTTTTTTTTTTGCGGAACCAAGGATTGAACTCAGGGCCTTGCACTTGCTAGGGAAGCATTTATTTCACCAAACCATCTCCCCTGCCCAAACATTTCATTTGACTTTATATTGATATTATGGAAGACGGGGCTGGGGAAATAGCTCAGTGGAATAAGTGCTTAGCAAACCCAAGGTCCTGAGTTTGATCCCTGGTAACACCAAAAAAAAAAAAAAAAAAAAAAAAAAAAAAAAAAATATATATATATATATATATATATATATATATATATATTATGGAAGAAAGTGGGGATTTTATTTATTTTATGTTTTACTGACTAGATATATCAATCAGCTAACACAGAAGTTTATTGGTTATTAGTCTAAGAAAAATAAATTCTGTTGTTAAAGTATGAAAATGAGAAGCTGTCATTCTGATTAATACAAAATTTAATATCC